>PVJN01031767.1:0-24622 GCA_004026805.1 Lasiurus borealis | reverse complement strand
ATACCCAATGCAACGGAGGTTACTCCCCTCACCATACCCAATGCAACGGAGGTTACTCCCCTCACCATACCCAATGCAATGGAGGTTACTCCCCTCACCATACCCAATGCAACGGAGGTTACTCCCCTCACCATACCCAATGCAACGGAGGTTACTCCTCTCACCATACCCAATGCAACTGAGGTTAATCCTCTCACCATATCCAGTGCAACTGAGGTTACTCCTCTCACCATACCAATGCAACTGAGGTTACTCCCCTCACCATATCCTATGCAACTGAGGTTACTTATTCAAGGGAAAAAGAGTGGGCAGTATGTTATGTGGAAACACCATGTGCCTTGTTATAAGCAGACTTAGATTTTAATTTTACTTCCTGTAAACACACTGCTGAATGCAGAACAGAGGTGGAGGATTCTATATTCTCAAGTCCGCTTTCACTTTCCAGCCCTCCTTGACTCTTCGCTAGGATACGCACTGAAAATAGAGAAAGGCTGGCCTGTTGAAAATATATTGCCAACATTTCAGCCACAAAATGCTGGAATAGTGTCCAAATATTGTCTGTATCCATCTCAGTGTCTTTACCCATTTTACTCCGTCCTGGGTCCTGTCCCCTCCCTCACCCTGTCCCAGATGACTGTAATGCACAATTTCCATCCCTAGTCTTTGTCCTAAATTGGAAATTATACCAAAAGAGTTATGCCAGCGAATTAGATGAATTAGACCTAAAATTGTGGCTCTACAGTAGAGACACGGCTTTAAGAAAATCGACTTGGAGGTGTATGAGGTCACATATAATTGAAAGTGAGCATTCTAAAGTGACTGGAGAAGGTTGAGTCAGGCTTTCAAAGCCTGCATAATGGGTTAGAAACCTGAGCCTAAAAAGAAATAATACGTATGTGGGTCATTAGATAACCTCCTCCCTCACTACCTTTTTCCCTTTGATCAAAGAACTCCACGTATGCACGTAACTGGATCACCTCTTCTTCTCACCTCCCTGCCCCCCTTAATCACAACTGAGAGGAAAGTTTCCAGCGAGGCATTAAATTGGGTCAATAGCTAACACAGCATGAGTATAGACAGCAGGTTCAGCAAGTGGTATATCTGTGCAGCCAGCATTGATAAGCTATTGAATAGTGCAAGGATCCTATTAAGATTTAAAGTAATAACAGGTGAAAGGAAACATGGTTACCAGCAGCCGATAAATGTTCCTGCCTTAAGGAGAAATTAGTTTCACTGCCTGACTTGTAATGCCTCCAGTATTACCTTCTCGGGTAACTTTTTCCCCCAGAGCCAGCCTGAAGTACACCCAGGAAATGTCACCTTGGTAGTTGCTCAAAATATAACTTTGGGTGGCTGCAGGCAGACCTGAAAACATAAGTACAGCAGATACATGGTGTTTCAACCATTGGCAAAGGCTATCATTACTTCAGCTAAAGAAGATGTAGAAAAGACATCCTTGACCCTGCGATGTGCAGCTAGAAGTTGAATTTGACCAGGTGTGTCTATGGAAACGTGCCTAGATGCAAGCAGGCAGATGTTCTCTGCTCAGGCGTATAGATGATGTGGAACCCTTTACGTATTTGCTACTGAACTGCGATGTGCCCTCACTGTGACACAGTGCTAATATGGGACTGGGGTAGCCCACACACTGATGGCAATGTCCAGATTCTTCCTGGAGATCTGAGGGAGGGGGCCATTCCTGCCTTTGTCACCCCCAGTTAGTACTGCACCAGACAGTTATTTGCCCCAGCAGTCGCCAAGGATTAGGAGCAGTTCGGGCCTCAGTCCATAGTAGGCCCGGAAACACCTTTCCCTCTGCCCTAAGCACTAGGATCATGCGCTGCTTGAGTCTATTAGGTCAGTCCTGATTCATCTCACCTGCCAGTGCTATTGGAAAGCAGGGTATGTCCATGAGCTCTTAACCCTCTGCACTGCAGTGCTGCATCCAAGGCTTGGGGGTCTCCTTTCTGCCATCAGTGACCACATGGTTAGGGCAGCTCAACCCCCATCACTGGTACCACTCCAGGCCTCCAATACTGAAACCAGAGGCCGTAGGGATTTGTTCTCTTTAGGCCTAAAGGTTGCTCAGCAGACAAAACAATGGCCCTCAATGATGTGCATGACCAAATGCCCAGAACTGTGTATATAATGACTTTGCAGGTGTAAGTTAAGGATCTTAAAATAGGGAGATTACCAGATTATCTGCATGGGCCCAGTGTAAAGAGGGTGACAGGAGGGTCAGAGTCAGGGAAGGGATTGCAATGGCATGATGGGAGCAGAGATCAGAGTAAAGCCACTGCTGCTCTGAAGAATAAGGGGCCATGAGCCAAGGAACTCGGGCAGCCTCTCAGAGCTGAAAAGAGCAAGGAAATGAGTTCTGTCTAGAACGTCCAGAAAGAACACAGCCCTGCCACCCATTTTAGACATCTGACCTCCAAAACTGTAAGAGAATAAATGTGTTACTTTAAGCCAGTTGTTTGTGATGATTTAGTACAGCAGCAGTTTACCTTGTTCCCTGCCTCAGGATTAACAACTTTGTTCATTCATTTTAAAAAGCACAATCATTTCCATCAGCAGAAAACTTACCTTCAACCACCAGAGTGAAAGTTTGCCACTGTGGTTCCCGTGAATGCCACACACCAATCCCGGGGAAGGTCAACTGGTCTGCTGCCGTGTTTGTTTGTTTTTTTTAATATTACAATTAACAAAATGTTCATTTGTCTGCTGTGATGTTTATATTTGGAGGTTTAGTTACTATTTCTGCTATTCTGATTTTCTAAAACTTTATAATCAGTATTAATTTTGTGATTTAAATGGCATAATAACTTAAATGTCTAAAGAAAAGAGAAATTTGTCATTTCTCTAGTGCCCTGGTCTTTAATGGGAACATGAGTGTTGTTGGCCTAAATAGAAAGTGGAGGAAGAATAGAGGAACAGTGCTGGAAGTGAAAGAACTAATTACTTCCTGGACCGGGAACAATGCACCAGAGCGAGGCTGGCCTGCAGATTTCTGCATCCTCATGAGTTTAGCAGGTGAAATTGTAGGAGGGTCCCTACATCCTGCCCTGCACAATCTCTGGCTCTATGAATAGGATACATCTTACTTATTTTTTTTAATGTATTTTTATTGATTTCAGAGAGGAAGGGAAGGGGAAGAGAGATAGAAACATCAGTGATGAGAGAGAATCATTGATAGGCTGCTGCCTGCATGCCCCACACTGGGGATTGAGCCCACAGCCCAGGCTTATGCCCTGACTGGGAATCGAACCGTGACCTCCTGGTTCATAGGTCGACACTCAACCACTGAACCACACCTGCGGGCTGGTTCTTACTTCTATGATTAGATAGCTTATGTAGTCCAGACTTTCTTAGGGAGGTTATTCGGGTGGGCCTGCCCTAATCACATGGACCATTGAAAAGCAGAGAATTTTTCCTTGGCCAGAAGCAAAAGAGGAAGTCAGACTCGAAGCAGGAGGAGCACTTGTCATGCCAGTGATGGATTCGTAGGATATATTAGTGAAGCTGCTGCTTCACTTCTGCCCTTTAAATTCCACACGGGAAGATCTCCTGTGGCCCATTCTAGTCAGAAAGATAGAGGGCATGGAATTCTGGGAAATGTAATTGACATACTATAAAGCCACCAGCGTCTCTAAAGAGAAATATGTCTTGGGTCAGGGAAGATGGGAGTCATTAATAGTGTTAGATGAACAAGTGATGGCCCAAGAATAGTCCTATGTCCTTTGGCCCTTTATTTGTCAATGAAAAACTCTATTCTTGGATATTGGTACAAGTAAAGGAAGGATGTCATGATGATGGGGTATTGGTTCAGAGTTAGAGATGTGAGAATGGAAGAGAAGGTTCAAGGATGGGGATCGTAATGGCCTATATTAAGTATAGAAATATAAAACAGAGAAGGAGGAAAAGGCCAAAATAACAGAACAGAGCGTAGCAAGCTAAGAAGTGACAGGTCATACAACATTCTTAGTGAAAGAGAAAACCAGTGGGAACTAGATACATTTACTTCATGGACTCACTGATGTTGAGTTTCTGCTACTAAAGATGCTGATTAGAGGTGGGGTTGCTTCCCATTACAATGGTTAGCATATGATTCCTGTCTGAAATTATTTGAGGAAGGGGTTGTGAAGTCAGCATAGTCTCCATGCCCCCCACTGCCAACACTGAAGATATTGACCTGGGTTTCAGATGAAGGTTCCAAAGAGGAAAGGATGTTATCCTTCTTGAAGGGGGTGGAGGCAATGGATAAACTCAGAACTGAAGGGTTGAAGCATCACAGCAAGCTTCAGAATAGATGGATGTGTTTTGATACAATGGGGAGTGGAGACAGGAAGCAACTAACGCAGTTTATTTTAGATTTAAAACTCTGGAAGGCAAAAGAAAGCAGCATGGATGACCCCTGAAGTACGCTTTGTATGTATAATAACACATATTTTAAAGCTCCTGGTTCATTCATATGTATTAGGTTAGTCTGGGTTCCCCTGAGAAACAGAGCCAATAGGAGAGAAAGAGGGAGAGATTGATTATAAGAAATTTGTTCATGCAATTATAGAGACTGACAAGTCCTAAAATTTCCAGTGAAAGTCAGCAGGCTGATGACAGAGTTCCAGTTTAATGGCCATCAGGCTCAAGACCCAGAAAGAGCCTATTTTTTAATTCCAGTCTGAAGGCAGGAAACACACACACACACATCAATGGCCCAGCCCAGTGACAGTCAAGCAAGAGGAAGTCTCTCTTATTCAGGGGATGGTCAGCATTTTTGCTCTATTCAGAACTTCAACTGATGGGATGAGGCCCACTCACATTAGGGAGAAAATCCGCTTTATGCAGCCTATCACTTTAATTGTTAAACTCGTCCAAGAACACCCTCACAGAAACACCCAGAGTCAAACATCTGGGCACCCCCATGGCTCCGTTAAGTTGACCCGTAATATTAACCATCACGTTAAGGTACAAAGAATGTGCCTGTTATAGTCATCCAGTCATACTGGCCAACCTGCTATAACCTCAGGCTCTTCCCATGGAAAGTAAAGAGAAGGGATGCAGCTTCCAGAACCATTGTGACTGCTAATGTAACAACTCAACAAACGTGAGCACCAACTATATGTCAGTCATATATGTTCCCCACACTGTGGACACAGTAATGAAGAGAGACCACGTTCTTGCTCTCATGAAGCTCACAGAGTGGTGAGAAGAGACAGATCAAAGCAAATAAATAAATAAATAATTGGTCGTTTACTCTCTCAGTGCCAGTATCCTAGAATTTGTCCATTCACTTGCATCCTGGGAAGTAGTTCTCAGTTCCCTTTGTACTGATGCTGAACTAGAGGCTGCTTGAGGTCTCTCTGCTGCAGCTGTCAAAGGTGAGACTCAGCACAGGTCTTCTGGTCCAGCACTCCTTGCGCGGCTACAGCCCTCTTCAGCCAAGAATAGAAAGCTGCAGTTCTCGCAGACTCGTAACACTTCAGTAGAGTGCATTACCTCATGTGGACAGATGATTCTGACTTTATATACTAAAAAAAAAAAACAAAGCCAAAAAAACACACACAACGATTTAGGCAGATGTTTAGTTGAAGTCGAGAATTATAAACAAGATCCTAATTAATGGATTTGCTGAGAGTTATCGGTTGCTATGAATACAGAATTAGTCATTGGTGTGAGAGTAAGGCATATGTAGCAAGCTAAAAAGTGAGAGGTAAAATAAGATTCTCAAGGCAAGAGAAACCACTGGGAGCTAATTTATTTCATGAATTTAAATGATATTGAGTTTCTACTATTAGAATGGTAATTGCAATAAAGAAAATAAAAGGGGATGGAGAGATCAAGGGCCGTGGGAGGAGAGGCCTCTTCTTTCAGGTTGGTCAGGCAAGGCCTCTGTGAGGGGGTGACTTTGAGACAGGGCCTGAGGGGCAATATGCAAAAATCTGGAGGAAGCCCATTGTAGGAGAAGGGACTGTAATCACAAAGGCCCCGAGGCAACAGAATGAGCTTGCTGTGCTCAGGAACAGAAAGAAGAGTGGCTGGAGCTTGGTGAGCAAGTAGGCATGGTAACCCCCTGTGTCTGGAACTGTAGAGAAAAGCCTAATTCTTCAATGCTCGCAGCCTACGGAGAGGGACTTGAATTTTATAAAGAGTGCAAGAGAGGCCACTGGGAGATTTTAAGCAGGACAGAAATGATCTTACTTGTCTTTCTTTCAAAAGCCACTGTGATTATCATAAAGGTAGCATTGCTTATGAAAGATTATTTTGCTCTTTTTAAAGATTATTGTGTCCTGGATCATTCATGCATTCCAGACTTGAAATGGACCAGATGAGGGAAAATGGGGGACTTCAGGAACACCAGTAACAGTAAAGAACTGCCCTCATCCTGGCTGTGTGTAGACCCTTGAGTCGTAGCTTCCAGGCTGTGTGTAGACCCTTGAGTAGTAGCTTCCACGAGAGGTGGATGTGATGGCAGTAGAGTCCCATTTGTCACTTCTCTCCATCGAACATCCCTGACCTTCATACAACCCTTTCCACTGCTTGGTAACTGGGTAACAGTACATTAGCATCGATTTGTTTCCAGGTCTTTATGACAGATAGTCAATGTGTTACCCTTTCCAGGCAACAAGGGTTCCTTAAACCATTTGCAATGCCCAAATTGTCATAAAGCCCTTACTGTGGGATTCTATCAGAGGTGGGATTACTGAGTCTATAGCATGCCAGTAGGAGAGGGGTGGGAAGGCAGGATAGAACACAGAGGCAGAGATGGCCACCTGTTCTGCCCATGCCTATGTTACCCTGGTTTAAGTTCTGAGCCAAAATGTCTCTTTAGCTGGTAGGGTAACAGAAATATATGTGTAATTTTGTAAGTCAAGAATTGTCCTTCAACCCTGGCTGGTGTGCCTCAGTTGGTTGGGCATCCTCCCATGAACCAAGAGGTTGCCGGTTTGATTCCCAGTCAAGGCATATGTCCAGGTTGCAGGCTCCATCTCTGATTGGAGATGTGCAGGGCGTTAAGCAGAAGAAGCCTTAATCAATAAGCCACATTTATTTGGAGTCCTTTTCATTTCACTAGAGGGCCCAGAGGAAATCTTGCTTCTCAAATTCTGGGGCCAAATATGGTGGAAGTCTTTTCCTATTTATATGTTTTTCAGCTCTTGATTTTCCAAATTCGGAGTGAGACTTCCAGGCCTTCTGAGAAGGAAGTCCTATGTGCTGGGACAGGGCCATGAGACCATATCTCAAGGCCTGGCTTGGCACCAGCACTGACAACTCTATCTGGGGCATAGTTTATGGCCTCTCTGGAATGGGAGTAGTCTTATTTTTCCCTATTATTTAAGCAAGCAAGTGTTTACAGAAGCCAGAGTAGCAGGGTTAAATGTTAAACAGCAGTTTTTACCCAAGATGGAGGCTACTATGCTTCAAGGGCAGCTGATCCATGTTTCACTCTCACATTGATGTTTTTCTCTCTCTCCCTCTCCCTTCCTCTCTTTCTAAAAATAAGTAAAAAGTCTTAAAAAAAAAAAGAATTATCTTTTTAAAGGTGTTAGAAAACTCAACACTTATAAGACTCTTCTATTTTTCTGGCATCTTGGATTTTTAAAGGGACAACATAATATGAAAATCATTCCTTAATACTGTTGAATGAGAGAAATCCATTGCTGGAAACAGATTTTATCGTTAACCAAGTTCAACTTCCAATACTAATATGAGTTGCCTAGGGAGCTACCCCCAGGGGTAATAAGCAGGGAAGAAGGGCACATTGGTCTGGATGGGATAGAAGAGGGGTAATCCCAGTGGTCTGCCAAATCAAAGAGGAAAGATGAAATTGCAGTCCAGAAAAAAGTGAGTTATCATCTGGGGAGATTAGATTGTGCGTTGAGCTGAAGGGACAAGTCTAGTATACAATGGTGGATGGCAGTGAGGGTTGCTGGCCCAGGAGATTTATGGAATGAAGTGAGGAATGAAGCTTGGGGCACTTTAGGAGGCAGGGATGCCTGGCAGAAAGTGGCTCCCTAAGGCTGTATGTCAGCATGCCTTTGTCATGGGTTTCTTACCCTGCCAGAAATGCCTTGCAAGGATAGAAATTTTGGCGAGGGGATGGGGGTTGGGTATTCAGTAGGATATTTTATTTTTAATATTTTATGTATTTATTTTCAGACTACCTTTTTCAATTACAGTTGACATTCAGTATTATTTTATGTATGTAGTTTCAGGTATGTAGCAGAGTAGTTAGACAGTTAGACAGTATAATTTACAAAGTGATCCCCTGATAATTCTAGTACCCAACTGGCACCATACATAGTTATTACAATATTATTGGCTATACTCCCTATGCTGTACTTTACATCCCTGTGACTATTTTTTTTAATTCCAATTTGTACTTCTTAATCCCTTTACCTTTTTTTACCCATCCCAACCCTTCTTCTATCTGGCAACCCTCAGTTTGTTTTCTGTATCTATAAATCTGTTTCTGGTTTGCTTCTTTATTTTGTTTTTTAGATTCCACATGTAAGTGAAATCATATGGTATTTGTCTTTCTCTGTCTGACTTTATTTCACTTAGCATAATGCCCTCTAGGTCCATCCATGTTGTCACAAATGATAAATTGAATTCTTTTTTTATGGCTGAATAACCTTCCATTGTATATACAGGGTGTCTCCCCCAAAAATGCGTATATACTTTAACAGCTGAAAGCTCAATTTTGCAAATGAAATGTATTTTAATAAACACTGCTTTTATAATTATTCAAAGTGTGTGTGTACATTTTTTGGGACACCCTCTATGTACTACTTCTATTACCAAGATATGAAAGCAACCCAAGTGCCCATCCATAGATGAATGGCTAAGACAGAATTGTTAAAGGGAGCTCATTTCCCTGGTTTGTCTCATTTTGGGTACTTGAATCTTGATTCTAAGACATACATAAGGTCTCCTTGGCCTCGGTATTTACAAATGCTAAATCTAGGAGAGTTCTTAAAATAGTAATGATATGAAGATGGCAAAGAGCTCTATTGAGCCATTCAACCCACTTTTTAAAATAAGGTTATAACCAATGTATATCTAATAAACTACAAAGGATTATGCAGTGTTTTTTGAGACCAATCTTTAAACTCTGTCTACCCAGAAATTGGTGTTAACTCCCAAACGGCAGCTCTGAGAATCCTTTTTAGTCTAGTGTGAGTCTTCATTTTGGTGTCTCCTTCACTGTGTGTTGATTGATTTCTCTCCACCTGATCTGGAAAGTGGTGGCTGAGGCAGATCTCTGCATCTGCCCATTTTTACTCTCTATTTTCTTTGGCTACCACGTTCTCCTTTGGGGTTAGCTTTTTTTTTTTTCTGTGATAGTGAAAGCTTGTCATCAGGATGGGTCCTTTGTTGCTTAGAACCCCACCTTGCGGTGAATTGCACATTTCACAGAAGCATGAATCCTCATGTTGCTTCCTGGGCAACAGCTAAGTAGTACTTCCCACTCCTATCCTTAGCAGAAGTCAGTTAATTATTGTTCAGTCTCTCATGGCCCAGTATCCTAGAAGTTGCACATGCACTGCATCCTGGGAAGTAGTTACCAGCTCCCTGTACTGATGCTGAAGCAGAGGCTGCTTGCCTGTGACCTGTCTGTTACCAAGTGTCAAAGGTGAGGCTCAGCCCAGGTCTTCTGACCCCACATCAAGTCCTCTTAATGCGGCCAACGCCCTCTTCCGACAGCGGAGAAAAGCCCGCAGCTCTCCCACACTTGTAAAACGTAAGTGGAGCACATTACCTCCTGTGGACAGATGGCTATGACTTTAATACTAAGAAAACCTATTTAGGTAGATGTTTAGTTGATGACAAAAAAGTATAAACATGACCCTGCTTAAAGGATTTGCTGAAAGTTATTGGTTGCTCCTTGTCAGAACTATTGCTTTTTTTGTCACGCCTCAGATTAAATACCCCCCAAAATTAAGAATGAAGAAAACTGGCATTTAAAATGTTCTATTTTCACCAGCAAATAGAACTCTTCATTCCAAAAGGAATGAACTGTACAGTTTGGTGTGGGAAATCAAAAGTAAGAACAGGGGAATGGAGAAATTGGAGGAAGATTCCCTCTCTCTTCAAACCAAAGGAGGAAAGAAGAGAAATGACTCTTTACAAAGAATTCGGCAGGAGCATCAGGCCACGATTGGACTGATCTCTGATTCAAGCATTATACTCAGCATATCACAGACGCCCTGTTCACCATTTGGGCTCATTATCAAGAAGACAGCATCATTACCATGTCTCTCCTTGACCCCCTCCTCCCCCTCCCCTCCTTTATTAGGCTTTGCAGGCATTGCTCATTCTGCCCTCCCCTTCTCAACAACTCCCTAAGGCCTGCACTAGCCTCAGTCTTAGCAGGTGGCAAGGCTTCCTTCAAACCTCCTACAGGCCCCTCAGTCCCCACCCATTCCTTTGGACAGCTTCCGGTTACAATATTTTGGAAGCCCCCTTGAACTCAGCCCCTTATTGAGTCTCAGACTTAAAAATGTTCTCAGAACCACAGGCTCCTCCCTTCTAGTTGCCACCTTTGAGGGTTCATTTGCTGATACCTCAGTGTTGCTTCTGTTGCTGCAGAAGCAAGTGGAAAACAAGGCATGCTGTGGAAGAAAATACTATGCTTTTATTTATAGGTCTGTCCTCATAGTGCAATGGTTCTCTTTCTAATGCTGCGACCCTTTAATACAGCTCCTCATGTTGTGGTGACCCCCAACCATAAAATTATTTTCATTGCTACTTCATAACTGTAATTTTGCTCCTGTTATGAATCATAATATAAATATCTGTGTTTTCCTATGGTCTTAGGCGACTCTGCTAGCGGTTCTCAACCTATAGGTCGCGACTGTAGACTCACAGTTGAGAACCGCTGCTGTAGAGCCTAAGACATCGGAAAACACAGATATTTACATGACGATTCATAACAATAGCAAAGTTACAGTTATGAAGTAGCAACGAAAATAATTTTATGGTTGGGGGTCACACAACATGAAGAACTGTATTAAATGGTCGCAGCATTAGAAAGGTGGAGAACCACTGTCATAGAGGGTCTTAAAGGAGACGTTTGTTCTGCACCCATCTTACTACATCCTTACACTAGTTCCTTCAAAGCATCTACTCCCACCCGTGAAACTTTCATGGTTGAGGTGAATTGTTTGCAGCTACCACACATGTGTGAGGGAGAAGAGTTTGAATATGAAGTGTCTTTTAAATGCAGGAGGTTCTTTCATTCCACAGATACTGAGGATCTGGCATCTCAAGGGGCAACAGATGGAGGAGCAGTTGTGTGAATTCTCCTCCTGTTTCTGCTCTCCCCAGATGACCGCAGCCTGTCCGCTGTCTCCCCTCCTGCTGTGCTCCAGCCCACACTCTAGCCTGCCCTGGCCAGCCTGGGCCACAAGCTGGTAATTGATCTCCCAGGTCCAATTTTTCAGCTTCTCCTTTCTTCTGTCATTAATCTCAAGCCCTCGGCAGGGGATCCCGCTGCGACCTTCCGGTGCCAATCTCCACCCCCACATCCTTCCACGCGTTTGGTAGGCGAGCCCCAGAGGGCAGCTGCCTCTCTCTCGGCCTGTTCCCACACCATCATTTCATCCCACCTTAGCAATTCTGTTCATTCTTCAGGGCTGTGTTCAAACCCACCTCCTTCTCTCCCTGGTACAAGTTCATTGTTCCTTTTCTCATGCTTCTGAAGTCCTCCTCTGACACCAGCATTGTAGCCCGCGCTTGTTCTGCTCTATTCACGTGGCTTGCATGTCAGTCTTTTCTCCCCACTGAACTTAATGTTCTCAAGGGCTTGGTTCACACCTCATTCATCTCGGTAACCTCGCTGTACCTAATAGAGCTCTTTGTACAAACCACGTGTTGAAAAGTGTTGAATTGAGAGCGGCAGGCCCAGCTTTCTGATGCGCTAGAAAGGTACAGCTAGGAAGGTGGGGCAGATTAGCTGCTCCGACGATGTGAGGGCAAAGCTGACTCAAGTCTTGTTCTACAAAAGATTTTCTTTCAGCATCCTCATCACTTCACGGTAGCAGGTTTGAAAAGAAAAGTCAGCGCTGAGCTCATCAGTAGTACTTATTGAGTGCATGGGGTCTCAGGCCAAGTAGAGCATATAATATGTTCTCTTTTCCTTAACTCTAGGAACTGATCCTTTTTCAATGATTTTCATCTAAGGCTTCAAAGTACATCCTATTGTTAACCCTGATATAGTTGTCCATGAATGTCACACACACACACACTGGTATATATATCGAGGTGGTTTTTAAGCTCTGGTGTTATGTAGCATATTCCAAAGGAACCCAAGTCTAAGGGACAGGAGCACAGTGACTTGATGGAACCAACTGCTACAGAGCAGCATACATCAGACTGTCCCAAGCCAGGGAAGCTATGGATGGAGATCCTCACACAGGGAGGGATGAAGCCTGCTTCCTCTGGTTCATGGCTTTTCCCTGACAGCATAGAATCAAGCTAATCCCTACCAGGGATTCAGGCCTTGCATTTAGTAAACGGATATTCAAGTCACAAGCACAGATTTGACACCTCTGTCTGGCCACCTTGACTGCTGTCTGCCCTGCTCCTCTGTCCTCTGGCACAGTGGCTGGAACCTGTATCTCAGATGTCAAACACTTCACTTCCCCTTATCGCAGGGAGAGGAGGAATGACAGCTACATCCCCGGCTGTCAGAGAAAGCCAAGAAGAGTGCAGGAGGCGGAGCCTAGCTGAATACAGAGTGGAATTAAAAGTGGCCGAGGCACCCCATCTACTTAGAATTATCCATGTCTGCACAAGAGGGAAAGGAGTTTGTCTTGGTATTAAAACAAACCTTTCTTTGCCCGGGCTATGTTCAGTTTACTTATATTATTTTCCCATTATATGTACTGTTTTCACAGTGCCCTCTACAGGCTATTTACATAACTACAGTGCTCTCAGGCCTTAACTGAAGCCATTTCTTTAGTAATTCCTCCTTTAGGGTGAGCAGAACCCAAAGCTTTCTTAATGTAAGCAATATATTGCTGATTTGTAGCTACCTAAGACCGTAAAAGTGAAGCATCCTATTCCATGAAGAAATTGTAAGAGATTTCTTTGTAAAGGTCCATTAGCTCCTGAACTGGGGAGAGAGACCCTGACCTGGGCTACTGGATTGAGAACGCTGTAGAATTTTCTGGACATTTGCTGATAGCTCCTAGTCTCATATGAAATGCTTGGTTTTCCTTTGGTCATATTTTTATTGTGGTTATTCTGCATCTATCAGAATTTCATCCCATTTTAATTCCTTCTTTGCCAAAATAACAAACAAAAAAAAAACAATAACAAAACACCCCTCAAAAATTACTCTGAGCTTGTTAGTTTCTATTATCTCTCATAAATAAACTCTAAACAAAAACATGCATAGAATGACACCAAAGGAGTGTTTTCTTACTAGATATTCCCATGAGAATCTTCACCCCTCTCCCCATCTATTTTGACTCTTTCTAAGCCACTGCCATATCACAAATTCAAAAAGACTGTGTTTTCATCCCGTTATTATGCATGATCCCTCTGCATGTAGAAGGTTACTGAGGCAGCACAGAGAAAGAGCAAAGCAACAGATGAGGCCTATTTTCAAAAAACTAAGGAACTGGTGCAAAACGTTCCTCGCTTTGTGATGGAGGGAGGCTCTGCAGGTTTCTCCTGCTGAGCTGGGGGTTTGCTTCTGCTCTCTCCTCCCCCACCCTCCCTCAAATAGAAACAGAATCGCACATATCCTTATGGTCAGTAGCCCTGATTTATCCTTCCAGAGGATAAATTGGCTCAGTCTTTGGAGGGGAATGAACTCCTATGGGATCCCAGCATTGCATTGTGTTTATGGGAAAATGTTATCAATCAAGTGGCCCAAGTGCTCATTCAGTTATAACCCTTGAGTTATATATTCTGTACCGAGTGGTAGGTTCATGACATTATTTAGGAATATGGATCTAAAGAACTGGAATAGCAAACATGTGCTATGCCACGGGTCCATGAACTCTTTCTGTAAAAGACCAGATCAATATTTTCAGCTTGTGAGCCATGCAGTCTTTACTCAACCCAGCTAATGGTAAACAAGGGGGGCATAACTGGATTCCATTAAATTTACCTAAGATTTGGCTGAGTTCCAATAAACTTAGTCAAGGATTTGACCTGTGTACCCTTGTTTGTCAACCCCCGTGCTCAGTGATGGCAGGGCCAGCAATGAGCAGGCTGGTCCCTGCGTGATGGTGCCCAGTCAGGGCGGCAAGTGGGGCCAGAAATCCAACCCATGCTCCGCACCTCCCCACCTCCTCCCACAAGGAACACTTGTTTCATTTTGTGCAAAGATACCCGCTGCTCCCAGGCTGTGTCCAGCCAGAAGGATCGCCTTTCCTAATGCATTAGGCAGAGTCCTCCAGAGAAACAGAACCAACAGAATGTGTATAAACAGGAGGTTTATTATAAGGAATTGGCTCCCACAGTTATAGAGGCTGGCTAGTCCCGAGATCTGCAATGTGAGTCAGCAAGCAGAGGACCCAGGAGAGCCGGCCGCATCGTTCCCAGCCAAGTCCGAAAGCCTGAGACCCAGGAGAGCTGGTGTTTCTGTTCTCGGCTGAAGGCTCAAGACTGAGGAAGAGCCAACATTTTGTTTGGAGATGGGAAGGTTTTTTTATTCTATTCAGGTTTTCAACTGATTGGACGAGACCCACCTCCAGTAGAGAGGGCAATCTGCTTTTTTCAATCCACTGATTCAAGGGTTAATCTCATCTACAAACACCCTCCCAGACACTCCTGAACTAGTATTTTTAGCAAATAGCTGGGCACTTCATGGCCCAGTCAAATTGGCCCACAAAATTAGCCATCGTACTTACTTTGCAAAAATGTGCCACATGTGTACAGTAGTGCTGAGTACTTTGTGTTTTCTGATGGGCTCCATTTTCCAAAAGCAGGGTCTCATGACATCTGTTGTTGCTTTTTTAATTATTGATTTTATTTATTTATTTATTTATTTATTTATTTATTTATTTATTTTACAGAGAGAAAGGGAGAGGAATAGAAAGTTAGACACATCGATCAACTGCCTCCTGCACACTCCCTAATGGGGATATGCCTGCAACCAAGGTACATGCCCTTGACCAGAATCGAACCTGGGACCTTTCAGTCTGAAGGCCGACCTCTATCCACTGAGCCAAACCGGTTAGGGCGTGGCATCTGTTTTAACATCCACATCGCTCTTCATAGACACAATTACCATGAGCACTGCCAGCAGGACAATTGGACCTCAAGGAGTAGAAGTCAAGGGAAGGTCTAAAAAGAAAGGAGGGGATGGGAGAGAAAGCACAACAAGCTATGTGACCGAAGAGGTGGTATCTGTTCCCTCACATAAAACCCTATAGGCTCCCTCTTATGTTTGCCTCTTTTATGTCAGCATTTTCTCACCCGCTGGCACTTAAGCATGGTCTTCCCAATCCCTGGCTCAAAGGGCCCTTTCATTTCAGGCATTTACACTCTCACCTCCAACCATCCAACTGGTCTATTGCTTGTCCTAACCCCAGATTGGAGAGAGAGGAATCTGATTTTCCTGGATTAATATTCGGGTTAACCCATGGGATTCTCATACAGAGCACTCAGCCTATAGATATAGAGTAGAATATAGATCCAGCTAAAAACACACACTCATATGTGTGTTCATATTCAGTACTATCCAAAAAGGGGATGTCATATTTACCTGGAAATGGTGATAGAGAGAATAGAATGGAAAGGAAAAACCACTTGCAGCCGGAGAGCTTGCAGCCGTTGAACCTTGAGCATTTCTCTAAACGTTGACAAAATGATATCAACCATCAAGTCATTTCATGCCTTTTGCATTTAACCTCAGAATCTTTTGCCCTAAAAAGCCTCTCTCAGTAGGGATAATGGAGCGAATGACCTTAGTGTTCGTGTTTGGTTGCTTTATAATGTGCACTTGGTTCTATCTCGTGTGGAATGTCCTCCTGATTTTAACCTCCTATTTTTAGCTTCTCCTCCGTATATTGTGTTATGTGTTCACTCTCCCTCTCCATCCTGTCACCCTGGAGATCCATCCACACAAGTTTACATAGAGCCAAAGCTGGTTTGGCTCAGTGGATAGAGTGTTAGCCTGCAGTTCGATTCTGGTCAAGGGCATGTACCTTGGTTGCGAGCACATCTCCAGTAGGGGACGTACAGAAGGCAGCTGATCGATGTCTCTCTCTCATCAGTATTTCTAACTTTCTCTCTCTCTCCCTTCCTCTCTGTAAAAAAATCAATAAAATATATATTTTTTAAAAAGTCTACATAGAAACATTTAATGTGAAGCTGGAGCTGTTTTTAATGGGGGAGGGGCACTGTCATCAGCCTGCTGGCACCTCCCTACCAGCATCCTCAGAGGCCTGGGTGGGAGTGGGCACAGGGAAATGGAGGCAGGTGCTTGAATTTCTTGACTTCTTAAGTGATAAGCCAGCATAGGAAGAAAGTGGATCCAAAACAGAACCTCCACTTGGTCCCTACATCCTCGCCCACTGGCTGGCTCCTATTTGGCTCTCAATACATGTCTGTTCAGTGAGTGAATGACCACATGGCTAGTGAATGAGGAGCATGCTGAGTCTCAGCAGATGGGTCATGAACTGACCGAATGGCTGTTCCAGTTTTTCAGTGTGATTGGAGTTGGCAGCCTGTATGTTTGCACTTGGTTTAGAGAAGTTCCCTGGGCCTGGTCCTCACGCGGCGTTGTGAACTTTAGCTTGGTTCCTCGGCAAATACAGTTTTATTACTAATTCATGCATTTGAAAGAACACATGCATCGAAAGCAGCAGCGAGCCCCTTTGGCTATGTGCTCTGTTGAAGGAAAATCGCCAGTGTTGATGGCAACAGATGACTCCCTCCCTCACATCTCTGGTCCAGGCCTGTGGAGGGGAGAGCCCACCATCACAGGCCACCTGCGTCGTCTTCTCTGTGATTGGCCAGAACTATATTATCAATATTTTAAAAAATATTTTCATTGCTATCAGAGAAGAAGGAAGAGGGAAAGAAGCGATAAAACATCGGTGATTAGAGAGAATCATTGATTGGCTGCCTCCTGCACACTTCCCAGAGGGGATGAGCCCACAACCTGGGCATGTGCCCGACTGAGAATCAAACCATGACCTCTTGGTTCATGGGTCAGTCCTCAACCATTGAACCATACCAGTCAGAAGTATTATTCATATTTAACTCAAAGAATGACTTGCAATTGGAGACATAGTCTAGATGTTGAGTCCATCGGTGTGTTCCAACCTTCACTTGCAGGCACATCATTCCTTCCCCTCCTCCTTCGCCCCCACACTGGTATAAACTGAGTTCTGTGGGCACACACTGCCAGTGTCTGCTCTTTGTGAAGCCAACTTCTCTCCTTCCGTCTCCCCATCCTCTCCTCCCGGCCTGCTCTTCACTGCGGCACGCCGGTATCCATTATTGATGACCCTTCGGCACCTTCTTCGCCCCAGTGTTTCCGAAGCCCTTGTGCACCGCTGAGCAGAGACAGGTGCAGGACCCGGTGGGGGGCCGGGCTGCTGCTCACGGCGGTGCTGGGCTGGGCTCCTCTCCCTTCCCGGCTGCCGGAGGGGACACCTGGCACCGGAGGTTGGACAGCAGTGGCGGTGGCAGCCGGTGCTGGGGAGGGTTTGTTTCTCGCCTCTGTTCCCTAGGAAGCCAAAGGTTACACTGCTCAGTTTCAGAGACCCCCTGGGCATCAAATACGGAGCTTTATCTCCCTGGAGTGGGCATTGATTCCTGGGCTCCTGACCTTTGCTCCAACAGATCAGCTGTCCATTCCCGAGAGTGGTTTTCTCTACCTTCTATGTGGTCAGGATGAAGGAGGCTAATGTGTGTTTTAGCTCATTATTGAGACAAGTATGGGAGAGAAAGAAACTGTTACTTTCCCCTGCCCCTTCTTATTCAACCACGTTTTGGCAAGAGACGATTGAATGAATCGTTTCCAGAGAGTGCCCCTCAGAAGCAAATTCTCTGCGCAAAGATGCCTTGGCCACAGCACTGGGACATGCCCACCTGTACATTTGTGTGCATAATTTACACACCAGCTTCATCCATGTGTCCACCGTCAGCCTCCTCTGAGGCTTCCCAAGACACACGCTGCTGCTTTAGGGAATGTTAGCAAGGAGACCCTTTGGGGACTGGCTCTTTCCCCCATGTTCAGATTTCATACTGGAGAAGGCAGAATTTGCAGGGACCAAGGTAATTTTAGGGAACAAAACACAACAAGCAACAGCAATCAGATATCTACTTCTCAGGTTCCAGAAATTAAAACAGGCATTTTTCTAGACAGAATAAGGAAATAGGACCCTGCTTTGTCCTAGGTACCCAGCAAACTTGCCTTAGAATTATTCTAGTAGTTAAGAGAGTGATTTCTGGGCTCACTCTAGCTTAAAAAGTGCAAGGAGAGAGAGAGACCGGCCTTCCAGTCCTAATCTCCCACTAGGGACATGCACCTAAAGGTCTTTGAGCCTTGCTCAGAATTGAATCACAAATGGAACATTCCGTGAACTATTTTAATGAAAGCAAACGAGACCAAAAGCCTCATGTGCTATTCCCCCACTTATTTCACATCTTCAAAGGCCTTTAATAATCTCCATTATGTGGCTATGTGATTATTATCACACAACCTCAGACTCTTACATTTTTTAAATAATTCACCAGCAAGAACCAATGTCAGAACTAAATGCTAATAAGATTTGGTCCGGGAGACTAACATGGTAAGATTGTTAATGTTTAATGCACTCACATCAAAGTGGGATAATCCTGCTCCTGAAGGTCAAGAGATCCTTTTGTTTTTTTAATAGAAAAGATTGTTGTAGCTGTTCCATTTCTCTCACTCAAATGAGTCTAGCATAAACTTATTATAGGCAAGCCCAGGATAGACATTTCCTGGTGATCTGGCAATTTCCCTTGTATTGTTCATGTGGTTTGTCTCTTTCCTCTTCCTCTTTGTTTCTAATGATGATGACAAAAAAGCATCCCTGGAATAGGCCCCATCTTCCAAGTGCTCTTCTCATTGTCACTGCCAACCACCACCCTGGGGTTTTATTACAATCCTGGATCTGCACAGTTAATTTGCATATGAAAATGTAGCTTGAGCCGAAACCGGTTTGGCTCAGTGGATGGAGCGACGGTCTGTGGACTGAAAGGTCCCAGGTTCAATTCTGGTCAAGGGCATGTACCTTGGTTGTGGGTACGTCCCCAGTAGGGGGCATGCAGGAGGCAGCTGATCGATGTGTCTCTCTCTCATCGATGTTTCTAACTCTCTATTCCTCTCCCTTCCTCTCTGAAAAAAATCAATAAAATATATTTTTAAAAAAAAAGAAAAGAAAATGTAGCTTGGTTTGAAAGCAGAGGTAATGGAAGTTATTGCTTCTGATCGGAAAAGGAAGAATGACCTTCAGCGGTGCAATGGGAAATTGCAGAGTTCTACTCCAAGTTCCCTTGCTAAATCACAAGCTTACAAGGGGCAAGATTGATTTCTTCATTTTCTTTAGGCAGCAAAAATCTCCAGCCCTAAAACTTCTAGCAATTGAAAAAAGAAGCAACTAACTGTTATTGGGTACCATGCGATACTCATAAAAGGGCACCAGGTCCTAACCAGTTTGGCTCAGTGGACAGAGCGCCGGCCTTCGGACTGAAGGCTCCCTGGTTCATTTCCGGTCAAGGGCACATGCCTGGGTTTGGGCTTGGTCCCCAGTAGGGGACATGCAGGAAGCAGCCGATCAATGATTCCTTGTCATCACTGATGTTTCTCTCTCTCTTCCCCTCCCTTCCTCTCTGAAATCAATAATTCTTTTTTTTTTTTTTTAAAGAGGGCAATGGCTCCTGGGGCAGCCTGGAGGTACAGGGCTCAGTTCGCACGTGCTATGCAGGGATGGCCCTCTTCAGAGCTGCTTGGGGCGGGGGAGGGCTGCATTTTGGGATTTGGTAGTAAGCTTCTGCATAAGAGGATAGACGAGCTTTGTTGGGCTGATAAATAGTGTTTTGGCACTCAGCCCTAATTGTCCCTGGCAAATATTGTTCCACAGCTTTGCGATGAATCCACCCCTGAAAACTTTGGAATAAACCCTCATGCAGTCATATCATCACTCATCGTTTTGCCAAGAAACAATAGTGAAGAAAGCTAATTATATTTTTGGTGGTTTTTGTTTGTTTTGCCTTTTATTCTTTCTGTGTCTTAGTGGGAGACGAATCCATCGAACATGAAAGGACTAGGTTCTGGTTTTAGCTCTGCCCACTAACTGAATGTGTTTCTTTATGCAAAGGTCTGAGCATTTCTGGGAATTCTTTTTCTTTTTTTTTACTTGTCAAATGGAGCTAATAATACCTGCTCCCACTGACCTGTGCATGGCAGTACGGGTAAAGTAAAAGCACAGATGTGAAAGTGTTTGCAAAATTCTAAAATGTTTAGGCAGCATTTCCCTTCGTGTGTCAAGGGGGGTGATGAATTACACTCTTAAGGCAAAAAGGTGATTATGAGGGTTAAATGTCGAAGGGCTTAGAAGAGACCCTGACACATAAATAGCACTCTCCCGATGGAAGCTGGAAGACCGAGCAGGGGAGGGATTTCCCCTGAATCCCTTCTACAGCCTCCTCCCCCATGAAGCAAAGAAACCGAACTGGCCTCAAAGATCAGTTCAACACTTCAGAGCTTTTGCTTTTCATGGAGCCTTACATTCTGCTTTCTGGAGATCTGTAGAAGTTAGCTGTCCTGCCAAGGGCATCCAGCATCCACAAAGAATGACCTTGGAGTTGGAATGACCTTGGAGCTATAGCAACTTGTGTTTGAATTCTAGCTCTGTCCCTTAGGTGGTAGATGTGACCTTGAGCAACCTTTCTCAGTACTTTGTGCCTCAGTTTCTTCATCTGGGGATGGTGTTACACTGTCTCCTTCAAAAGGCAACTACGTGCTGAATGACACAAATGCTAGTCAGAAGAGGCTACCTGATTCCCAGGGCCCCGTCCAAAGAGAAAATGCAGGGTCGTTTGTTCTAACTGTATGGAGGATTTCAAGATGGCAACAGCAGAGCATTAAAGCAAGCCTGGGTCCTTCCAAGCCACGGCCCAGTGCAACTGCCCAGGTCACACCCCTGGAGCGGGCCCTGGCAGAGTGGCAGCCTGCCACATAACATAACAGACTGTGCTTTTCTTTCCTTTCCTCTCTCCTCTGTCTCTTCCTTCCTTTAGCTGTGCATCCCTAGGGAGAACTAGCCCCACTCTTAAACTTCCGACTGCCATTTCCCTCACCAGCCTCTTAGGATGGTTCCCTCTGAGATGATTTAGCTGCTTCTCCCTTTTTGCCTCTGAGATCAGGGAACCAGGGGGTAGGACTGAGAGAGGATAGCTTGTCTACACGACCTTCCCGTCCCTGTTGCTATAGTAAGTAAGCTCTTTAAAAGGCAGCTGAGGGCCAAAACCGGTTTGGCTCAGTGGATAGAGCATCGGCCTGTGGACTGAAAGGTCCCAGGTTCAATTCCGGTCAAGAACATGTACCTTGGTTGCAGGCACATCTCCATGGGGTAGTGTGCAGAAGGTAGCTGATCGGTGTCTCTTTCTCATCGATGTTTCTAGCTCTCTATCCCTCTCTCTTCGTCTCTGTAAAAAGTCAATAAAATATATTTAAAAAAAAAAAGGCAGCCCAGGAAAATAACTATTCGTTGGCTTTGGAGATTTTGCTTTTTTGGAGCCTTGCATTTCTGCTTTTTGGAGATTTGTCAATTTTTTTGATGCCTATAAAGGGGCTAGAGAATACTGTATATGTGGGGATGGGGAGGGGAAGGATAAAGGAGGTAAACTGAGGCAAAGAAAAAGAACAAAGGAAAGTGAAAGTATTTAAAGAAGGTGTAAGAGCCTACACTTCATGGAAGATATCACAATTGGCACATTAGTTGAAATAAAGCAACCAAACCTATTCTGAGAGCTTGGTTCCCTTGTGTCTAACTTGATCGTTGATAAAGTATTTTATATGCATTCTCTTGTTCAGAATTCACAGTGTCTCTGTGTTTGGTATGCTCCTTATCACTTCATTTTGCTGAGGAGGAGATAAAGTTACCTTCCATAGTTACTGTGTCTGTGGGGAGTGTTTTGACTTCAAGTGGCAGAAAACCTGAATTATTATTTCTGAGTTTGGGGGGGGGAGGGCGGGGAGACACCCTCCTAACAGGAGGCTTGGAAGCAGATTGCCACCACAGGGGTTGGACAGCTCACAGAGAGCGAGGCTCCTTTCTGCTGTGTCCTCGGCCTTCCTTCAAGGTCACAAGATGGTTGCTTTGGCTTCAGGCATCATGACCACGGTCAACAAATGAAGAAATGTGGGAAGAAGCAGACTGAGCCATACTGTCTCCTCTTCCCACAAAGGTTACACTTTCTCAGGCATCCACGGGCTTGCAGACTTCTGCTTATGTCTCACTTGCCAGAACTGTGACATGGAAGTTCTTAGCTACCTACTGTAAAAGGCTGAAAAAGTGGGTGTTCGGCTGTCCAGCCTTCCTACGGATGGTGACAGAGAAGGGTGTAGAGATGCCTCTTGGGTGAAGCATACAACAGTGTGGGCCCTGGCGACACAAGTAATAAATGGCAAGGACAGAGGCCGAACCCAAGACCTCAGATCCCGAGCTGAGTGGTTTTACAGCTCTGCCATACTGCTGTTCTTTTAAAAGTGTGTTCAGCACTATCGGACTCAGCCACTTCTTGCTGAGATGAGCAGACAGAAGTCACTCCACATTAGGGAAATTTAAAAGCAGGGAACAGACTTCCTATGCCTTGCCTTAAGGCTCTTAAGAGAATCTCCTCCAAGGTATATAAAACAAGAGCTATGTGGTATATAGAGAACGTATTCCTGCTGTAAGGAATCCTATAAAAAGTTCCATGGAACTAGTTGAAGTAAATAGTAGCTCCCTGTAATCCACAGGATACGTTCCAAGAGGCCCAGTGGATGCTAGAAACCACAGAGTATCAACCCATATACAAACTATGTTTTTTTCCTATACATAAGGGCTAAGGCAAAGTTTAATTTTTCAATCAGGCACAGTAAGAGAATAACAAAAACTAATAATATAATAGAACAATTAAAATATACTTTAATAAAAGTTATATGAATGTAGTCTCTCTGGCTCTTTCTCTCTCTCTCAACATATATATATATATATATATATATATATATATATATCTTCTTGTGATGATGTGAGATGATAAAATACTTCATTAGGTCAAGAACTTTAATCTTTTTATTAAAAGGAAGTACTTTATGACTTCTCTTTAGCCCATACAAATTGCCAGAATCACTGCCTTTGTGTTTGGGAGCCATCCTAATATATAAAACCCTGGGTCATAGGACCAGTAAAGACTGAGTCTTAACCAACTGGAAGTGAGTGCTGCAGTCAGCACTGGGTTGCTGACTGCTTCCACTGAAGACACAGTGCCCTAGCACTGACTGCTGATGGGGCTGCAAATCAGGGCCACAGAGAAGCCTGAAGAAAGAAGCAGGGACTGATCCATTGCCTCTGTGGCAACTTTTGATCAACACTTACTTCTTTCTTTCTCTCCCAGTCTGGCCAGCAGCTGCGCCTCCATTTCTCTCCAGGTCTCTATGGGGCTGCTGATCAGCCCCACCTTTCTGATCAGGCCCAGTTGATAGGCCCAGAGATGCTGATTGGCATAGGAACCGACCAATCAGAACCAAATGTGGGTGCTGTGGGGAGCCAATGGCTGCCTAGGAGGCAGAGCTTCTGATGCTGACTAGCATAAAAACCAACCAATCAGAACCAAATTGGCCAGCAAAGGAGGACAGGTAGGGGCAAAATCATGCCAGCAGGGGGAGGGCTATGGTGGCAAGATCAGGCCAGCAAGGGAGGGCAGTTGGGGGCAATCAACCTGGCAGGGTAGGGCAATTAGGGGTGATCAGGCTAGCAGGCAGGTGAGCAGTTAGGAGCAGAGCAGTCCCAGATTGCAAGAGGGATGTCCAACTGCTGGTTTAGGCCTGATCCTAAACCAGCAGTCAGACATCCCCCAAGGGGTCCCCAAATGGAAAGGGTGCAGGCTGGCCTGAGGGAACCCCCCTCCATGCATAAATTTTATGCACCAGCCCTCTAGTATTAAATATAATAAGGATGATTTGAACATAAGCACTGTGATACCACGACAGTGGATTTGAAAACTGAGACGACTAAGTGACTAATGGGTGGGCAGTGCATACAGCATGAAGACACTGAACAAAGGGATGATTCATGTCCCAGGAGGGATGGCATGAGATTCTTATCATGCTGCTCTGAATAGCATGCAATTAAAACTTATGAATTGCTCATTTCTGGAATTTTCCATTTGATACGTTCAGATCTTGGTTGACCGAGGGTAACCAAAACCACAGAAAGGGAAACCATGTATAAGTGAGAGGGGGCGGGGCTACTGTATTTGGAAACACATAATAGAAATTGTGTGAAATACTGCGTTGGGCTCTGTGCCCTGCCAGTCTTCAGCTGCCCCCCCTTCCACCCTGCTTCCAATCACAGCCAACTTGTTTGTTGGCAGGAATGATTTACATTTGAAGATCATAGTTGGATGCCCTTTGTGATTT
>PVJN01031766.1:0-24624 GCA_004026805.1 Lasiurus borealis | reverse complement strand
ATGCATGCTGCAGCAAATCCCGATCACAGCCTCCAGCTGGGACACCGTCTCTCACATCATTACATGGATGCATGCTGCAGCAAATCCCGATCACAGCCTCCAGCTGGGACCCCGTCTCTCACATCACTGCATGGATGCATGCTGCAGCAAATCCCGATCACAGCCTCCAGCTGGGACACCGTCTCTCACATCATTACATGGATGCATGCTGCAGCAAATCCCAGTCACAGCCTCCAGCTGGGACCCCGTCTCTCCCAGGCGTACTTCAACTCCCTGCTGAGCGTTCCTGGGAATTAGCCAAAGCCCAGTGTGGACAGAGAGGCAGACCTCTGACACCTTGTGGCCATTTTAACTTAGAATGGAATCCCATTTCGAGGGCTCTTCACCGGAAACACTTGAAGGGCCTCTCTTTTTCCCCTTCAATGTGATAGGATCTGTTCACAATGAAAGCATAGAGTCCTCGTTGCATGAAGAGTCTCTGCCTGTTGAAGTATCCAAGCCTAGGCCTTTGAAAGCCATTTGCGCATGTTTATACATTTGTTGTTTACATTACTCAGCAATGTAGAGATCCTTATTCCTGAAGTTGACTGGCATATTCTCTTCACTTTATTAATGTGAATTAAATCAAACATAAAACCCTTGGAAGTCCAGAAGGTTTGTTGTATTTCAACATTGTTTAAAGGGTTTATAGACGTACAATACTGCCTCACGTACAACTGTGAGGACTTTCCAAGAGACCACCAGAAAAGCCTGTTATTAAAAAGCAAAGCTACACCGAAACCGGTTTGGCTCAGTGGATAGAGCGTCGGCCTGGGGATTGAAAGGTCCCAGGTTCAATTCTGCTCAAGGGCATGTACATTGGTTGTGGTCACATCCCCAGTAGGGGACATGCAGAAGACGGCTGATCAATGTCTCTCTCTCACGATGTTTATGGCTTTCTATCCCTTTCCCTTCCTCTCTGTGAAAAATCAATAAAATATATATATATATTTTTTTAAAAAAGCAAAGCCAAGTTTATTACACCTAAGGGCTCTCAGTAGAAAACACCCCTCGACACAGCCTTCGTTGTGTCACAGCAGAGATTAGGAAACTGGTTGGGTAATTTTGAGGGAAGTCTTGCAAGGTCGGTAGCTTTGGGAGTGGGCCATTTTTGATGCTGTGGCTTTGGATTGGTGGATATTAGGAGGCAAGTGTTTGAAGAAAGTCTTGACGAGTAAACTTGATGATTAACAGTCTTATCTTCCAGGAATATTATCTTCTGGGTACTGTTTCCCAGGTATTTATATATCCTGAAATACATTTATATAGCCAGGTACATCCTGAAAGAAGCAGCCAAGTTACTTTTACTGGGTCTCAGTGTTTAATGAAAGGACAGAACATGACATTGATTTTGTTAAACAAACAGAAATTCTCAGGGCTGAAACCTTTTCTGGAAGAAAGGGTTTATTGAGCCACATGCCAGCCAGAAAAGGACCAGGTCCTGGGACAGGAAGTCTCAACCACCAGCCGCAGGCCAGTGGAGAAGGCAGACATGTGCCCGTGCTGGAGGTGGTGGGCACCATGGTTTGGGAAGGACAGATGCAGGTTGTTGTGAAAGAGTTTACACTGGCTGCCCACAGGCTGGGGGGGAAGGTGAAGCGGGGCCAGTCCTGGTGGTGTCGGCCTGTGAGGAAGAGACGCTGAGCGCTGCTGATTGGTGGTGGGAAGTTCGCGCATGAGCAGAATGCTGCAGAGTCAGGAATGTGAGCGGTCTGTTGTGAGTTGGTCCACAGGTCTTTTTTAAACTTTTTGTTTAATAAGTTTTTATTGTGCAGGTTCTTACAATTGTTCCTCTTTTTTCTCCCATAGCTCCCCCCACCTGGTTCCCATCCCACCCTCTGCCCTTACCTCTCCCCCATAGTCCTCATCCATAGGTGTATGATTTTTGTCCAGTCTCTTCCCGCACACCCCTCACCCCTTTTCCCCTGAGAATTGTCAGCTTATTTATTCCCTTTCTATGCCCCTGATTTTATTATATTCACCAGTTTAATCTGTTCATCAGATTTTTTATTCACTTGTTGATAGGTATGTATTTGTTGTTCGTAATTTTTATCTTTACCTTTTTCCTCTTCTTCCTCTTCTTAAAGAGTACCTTTCAGCATTTCATATAATACTGGTTTGGTGGTGATTAACTCCTTTAACTTTTTTTTTTTATCTGTGAAGCTCTTTATTTGCCCTTCAATTCTGAATGATAGCTTTGCTGGGTAAAGTATTCTTGGTTGTAGGTTTTTGCTATTCATCACGTTGAATATTTCTTGCCACTCCCGTCTGGCCTGCATAGTTTCTGTTGAGAAATCAGCTGACAATCGTATGGGTGCTCCCTTGTAGGTAATGAACTGTTTTTCTCTTGCTGCTTTTAATATTCTCTCTTTGTCTTTTGCTCTTGGCATTTTAATTATGATGAGTCTTGGTGTGGTCCTCTTTGGATTCCTTTTGTTTGGGGTTCTGTGCACTTCCTGGACTTGTGAATCTATTTCTTTCACCAGGTGGAGGAAGTTTCCAGTCATTATTTCTTCAAATAGGTTTTCAGTATCTTGCTCTGTCTCTTCTTCTGGCACCCCCACAATTCTGATGTTGGTATGCTTGAAGTTATCACAGAGGCTCCTTACCCTATCTTCCAATTTTTGGATTCTTTTTTCTTTTTGCTTTCCCATTGGAGTGTTTTCTGCTTCTTTGTATTTCAAATCTTTGACTTGATTCTTGCATTCCTCTAGTCTGCTGTTAGGTCTCTATATAATATTTTTTTATTTCAGTCAGTGTATGTTTAATTTCTAGTTGGTCCTTTTTCATATCCTCTTGGGTCTCACTAAATTTGTTAATCTTTTCTCGGAAATTCTTGAAAAACCTTATAACCACGGTTTTGAACTCTATATCCAATCGTTCATTTTTCTCCATTTCTTTTGTTTGTGATCTGTTTCATATTTTTTAAAAACATATTTTATTGATTTTTTTTTTTTTTTTACAGAGAGGAAGGGAGAGGGATAAAGAGTTAGAAACATTGATGAGAGAGAGACATCGATCACTGCCTCCTCTTTGCCCCCTACTCGGGATGTGCCTGCAATCAAGGTACATGCCCTTGACCAGAATGGAACCTGGGACCTTTCAGTCTGCAGGCTAACGCTCTATCCACTGAGCCACACTGGTTCCACCTGATCTGTTTCTTTGTGTCTGCATTTTTGCTGCTTCCCTGAGTTGGTAGAGTAGCTTTGTGTACTAGGTGTCCTATATGACCCAGTTACCTGAGATGGACATTCTTGGTGCACCTCTTTGTGGACTGTGTGTACAGTCTTGATTGTTGTTATCACTTGAAGGGAATTGACCTCCAGGCCAATTGGCTGTGGGGATCAGCTGTGTCTAATGGGAGAACTGCTGTGTTGTAGTCAGCCTCATGAGACAAGACTTCCAAAATTGCAAAAGCCTCTGTGCTTGGCTTGGATGGGGCGGAGTCTCAGGGTATAGCAGACAGCCTTAGCTTCCCGTCAGCCCTGCCCTATGAGGACCCTGGGTCTCAGTGTCCCTTGGTAATTACTGCAGCTCTCTCTGTGCGTGTGCGCCTCCAGACCTCTGCCTTTCGAGGCTCCCGTGAGTTTCTGTGCCCTCCTCCCTTTACATGACAGTCCAGACTCCCCCCATATGAGTCTCGCCTGGAACTGGGGTTCAGTGCAGTCAGAACTCGGGTTCAGTGCAGTCGGGAGTTTCCGTCTCCCTCCCACTAGAGGAAGCCAGCCAGACCCTCCTCCATCTGTCCTCTCCACGCGCATGTCTCCGTACCTCATCTTTTTTTTTTAATTTAAAATTTTTATTTTAAATATATTTTATTGATTTTTTACAGAGAGGAAGGGAGAGGGATAGAGAGTTAGAAACATCGATGAGAGAGAGACATCGACCAGTTGCCTCCTGCACGCCCCTACTGGGGATGCGCCTGCAACCAAGATACATGCCCTTGACCGGAATCAAACCTGGGACCTTTCAGTCTGCAGATCGACGCTCTATCCACTGAGCCATACCTCATCTTTTTGCAGCTCCTCTGAGTCTTAGTGAGCGCCTCTCTTTCCTTCTAGTTGTAGCATTTCCACTCAGCCAGCTTTCCTGTGGTTCTGGATGATGTCCGTTATGTCTTTAGCTGCAGTTTTGAAATTATTGTGCGAGGAAAATGCATGCCGCCATCTTGGTTTCTCGGTCCACAGGTCTTGACTGGTTACTTCCAGTCTCTTGCTCACTGAATTTTATTTAGAACCTCAGAATTTTTCTCTCAGTTTCTGTTCCTAAAAGTGAGACCTGAATTATTTACATGAATCATGGTTTTTTTTCCAGCTTTGCCCGAGGTTTTTACATACCAATTCTACTAGTCACACTTGGCCATTCAGTGCAGTTGCTGAATTAATAGGTATGTAAAATGAACATTTCCTATGTAACCTATTGTTTGCAATTGAAAAAACTTCTCATTGAAAAATATTATATAAATATGCTTTATTAAAAAAATGTATCTTGAATGATAACATGGGTAAAAGTTACCTAGCATGACAGTTATTCAAATGGATGTCAGATTAGTCAAATTAATCACTGTTCAACTTTACTATACTACTGTTAGAGTATTTTAATTCACTGAGTTCACAAAGTATTTATGTTGAAAATATTTGTATTCTGTTTATAAAAGAACTAGATCTACAAGAAATTAGTAATATGTTTTTAATAGTTGGGAAGGAAATTTTTCCCAATGATTTTTAGAGACAGGGGAAGGACAGAGGGAAACTTAAGTGTAAGAGAGGAGGTTCAAGCCTGCAACGGAGATACGTGCCCTTGCCTGGAATTTAACCTGAAACCCTTCAGACCTAGGCCGGTGCTCTAACTATTGAGCAAAACCAGCGAGGTCTGGTATCATGCTTTTTTAGCACAAGGAGCACCATTTGGGGCCTGTGGTTTTTTCTTTTTAACTATTGAAAAGAGACACAAGTTGAAGAACTCTGTAGAAGGTAAACCTTCATCTGTGTTTGCAGCGTAGCAGAAAATGTGTCTCTTCTACATCCAGCTCTTGGCTTCCCTGCGATCCACGGCCAGGCTGGTCTTTGGGCAGAGACCTTCTCTTGCTCTCTCTAGGACAGCGAGTCCTGCTTTTGAACTTGCCCAGTGACCTGAGTCCCGGGACTTGCTCTCTGTGTGGAAGGCTCGGGAAGAGTTAATTCTGTAAGAGTCAGTGAGCAATATAGAGCAGGGTACAGTGCTGCTGTTTTATGTTTTTCAACCTCAGAGGTTGTTAACATTTCAACTTTTTAAATGTCCTTAAAATACGTCATTCTGTTGCTTGTGAAAAGATTGTCCTGAACTAGATGTATTTTTAAAAAATTTCCCCAATTTTGTTTCTCAGATAATGCATACGATCCTGATGTGAATGCTAAACAGATATGGATTGACAAGACAGTGATAGATAAGCACATATGCTTGACCTTCACTGATAATGGGAACGGTATGACTCCAGATAAATTGCATAAAATGCTAAGGTATGTGAAAGTGTCACATTTCTATGTTAAATAGTAGTATTTCTAGAGTATTTATACCTCGTTCCAGGGTTTCATGTGTTGTGTTCTTGCTATAGTTTTTGTTTGTTAAAAACTAAGTTTTCCTTCATTTCTACCGTTAGGTTGTTAGGCAATCCCTCCCATTCTTCTCATCATTCCCCCATGTCCGAGCTAATCTAGAACGCCGCCATTTATAGAGCTATATAGCACATTGGTATCAGCTAACTTATACTTAGTGTCAGTGAGTTTTAACCAGTATTTCCAATGAAACGTACCGCTTTGTGAGGGATGGTCATTTTAAAGGGATACTTCAGAGGATGAGGAAGCAGCATAAGAGTCATAAGGCCTTGGGCTTAGGGTCCCAATATAAGATGTCTGTCTGAAGCCAAGTGTGTCTGAAATGGAAAGGAAAACACTTCGCCACAGGTACTGGGTGGAGGGGGAATTTGGTCGTAGAGGTCTTTTACGGTTCCTCAGATACTCCTTATGCTGCCAAAAGGTCAAGGCCACCTCATTGGTCTGTACTACCCAAGGCTTGCTGAGAACAAGAGAAGCATTCACACTTACAGGAGAGATTGTAGGCGGTGCAATTTCCCGGGCCCAGGGTCGCAAATTAGAACTCGGCATTTAGCCAGAATGTGCCAGGCCACGGGCTCCTGTGTCGGGGTGTGTGATCCTTAAACACCCCTGTGATGTAGACGTGGTTCCCTTCCTTTCAGAGATGGTAAAACACCCCAAGGCAGCTGAGAAGTTCCTTACCCGAGATTGTAGCTCTAGAAAGGATGAGGCCGCACACAAAACGAGGCTCTTCGCCTGTTACAGTGTTTGAATCAGACACATGAAGGTCATACATACTTATTTTTATTTTTAAAATCTTTCTTTCTCTTCAGCTTTGGCTTCAGTGACAAAGTCACCATGAACGGTCACGTCCCAGTTGGATTGTACGGGAACGGTTTCAAGTCAGGTTCGATGCGCTTGGGTAAAGATGCAATAGTTTTTACCAAAAACGGAGAGACCATGAGCGTGGGCCTCCTGTCTCAGACCTACTTGGAAGCCATCCACGCAGAGCACGTTGTTGTCCCCATAGTGGCCTTCAACCAGCACCATATCCTTTGGGTTTGGAAATGGCAGCGATGTAGAAACTCTGAAGAAACACTGTGAACCATTCCGTCCTTTCGCCTTCCCCCAGATTCTTCCCTTTGGCTCCTCTTCCTGTCCCTGCCTCCACCTTGTATCTGTGGCTCAGGCTGTCCCTGTCTCTGCGGGAACTGGTGGCGGGTGCATTTCATGCTGAACTTCTGTCCCTTCCTCTTTATTTCAGTCTTACTGTGCTCTAAAGAGACTTGTGGTCCGGCTTGGAATTTCACTAATTACCATGCCAAGTAAGATATCTTTGGGACAATATCCTCTGTATTACCACATTTCAGACATTGGAACCATTAAATTAGCTGTGATACACTTGCTCACTCTTCATCCGGGGCGTTCATTTGACATTAGCCTGCCATTGAAGTTTGAGCTGGTTTTCACCTTGCACTTGGGGAAAACACGTTACCGGTCTAAGTCTTTAACGTCGGATATACGGCAGATGATTAATTTAGCGGAGTCAGAGGCAAGCCTGGCGGCCATTATGAAGCATTCTCTGTTTCCCACGGAGCAGAGTCTACTGGCAGAACTGGACGCCATCATAGGCAAGAGGGGCACGCGGATCATCATTTGGAACCTTAGAAGGTGAGTACAGACCACGCGGTGGTTCGCCGTTGGGGGGTGAAGGGCACGTGCAGGGGGGAGTATTGTGCTCCGTCCATCCCTGATGGTCACAGAGTAGAGGGGCATTGAAAGGGGCTTGCTTTTTCTACTTTTTTTTTAAAATATATTTTATTGATTTTTTACAGAGAGGAAGGGAGAGAGATAGAAAGTCAGAAACATCGATGAGAGAGAGACATGGATCAGCCGCCTCCTGCACACCCCACAGTGGAGATGTGCCCGCAACCAGGATACATGCCCCCAACCGGAATCGAACCCGGGACCTTTCAGTCCACAAGCCGATGCTCTGTCCACTGAGCCAAACCAGTCTCGGCGGGGCTTGCTTTTTCGTATGGTTCATGATTTCTTTTCCACGGTGTTTTATTGAGACCACTTTGGTTCAATTTGGAATCGTTTCATATTAAAAATAAATGTCCTAGCCTTGAGGTTTAGTCTCCATAGCACTCTATTCTTACTGTATTCCACCCCTCTTTTCAAAACAAAGAAATAAATGAGACAATAGAACCCACCTATTAAAAGAGAAATCTTGTCCATTTAGTCCATTACTTAAAGCTAAGCATGAGTTAGCATCCGGTGAGAAAAATATTGATGAGACTTCTGGTGCTGAAATTGGAGTTCTTTGTCCTTGTAATGAGAATAAGATCCTTTGCAAATAAAAGTTTTCAAAGCTAGGATGAATGTGTAATACTGAGATACCGAATACATATTGAACCATAGGAATAAAGCATAAATAATGGTAAACTAAAATTACGTTAAATCTTGTGCTTTTCTGACCTCCTGTATTCCCTTTTTCTTTTCTTCTTACTTTGGCTTCCCTGTACCTCCCCCCCATTTGTTTGTTTTTCCATTTAGACTTTTTTATGTTAAGATGATTGCAATTCACGTTCAATTGTGAGAATAATGACAGGTCTCATGCATCACTTATCTGCTTTCCCCCAACGGGAACATCTCACAGAACTGCAGACACCGGTCCAGGCTTTGGGCAGGATATTTTTACTGCTACAGGGGTGCCTCAGGGTGCCTTTCGCCCACACCCCTTCTTCATCCTCCAACTTCTACTTCTCCATTTCTGTAACTGTCATTTCAGGAGGGGTACATACAAGGAATCACAGCATAACCTCTGAGTCATGCGGGTTCTTGTTTGAGGCAGCATTCTGCTTCCTTGTTCTGAGTAGTCGCTGGTGTGGATGGAGCCCGGGGCGTCTAACCAGGCACCTGTGGAAGGCCATCTGGGCTGTTTACAGTTGTTGGCCACTACAGATAACTCTAGACATCCGCGGGCAGGTTTGGGAATATAGTCTGCATTTTCTTTCTTTTTCAGAAAATATATTTTATTAATTTTTTACAGAGAGGAAGGGAGAAGGGGAGAGAGTTAGGAACATCGATCAGCTGCCTCCTGCACACTCTCTGCTGGGGATGTGTCTGCAATGAAGGTACATGCCCTGGGCTGGAATCGAACCTGGGACCCTTCAGTCCACAGGCTGACCCTCTATCCACTGAGCCAAACTAGTTAGGGCTAGTCTGCATTTTCTATAGTGAATGACCAGCAGTATATAATTGATGAGTCACAGGGGAGTTGCTGGTTTAATCTTTTAGGAAACTGCCAGAATGTTTTTCAAAGTAGCTCTACCATTTGACCTTCCCACTAGCAGTGTGTGCGAATAAAGGTTTTTTTAATTTATTTTCTCATTTTCTTAGATTCCTTTTCTTTTTATTTCTTGATTCCCCTTCCCCCACTCTAGTGCCTACCATGTATATAGGTGTTTTGCCGTGTATATAGGTGTTTGGTTATGTTAAATAGTAGTATTTCTTTGCTTATTTTGTTATGAAGTTAAAATCTTGTTCCTTTATAAAATTAATTTTACAGCTACAGAAGTGCAACAGAGTTTGACTTTGAGAAGGATAAATATGACATCAGAATTCCAGAAGATTTAGATGAGACAACAGGGAAGAAAGGGTATAAGAAGCAAGAGAGGATGGACCAAATTGCCCCAGAAAGTGACTATTCCCTGAGGGTACGTATCCAGGCTCCCGTAGAAGGGAGAAAAGCATCAAGTAATGGAAGATATGTTGCCCACTTGTTATAAATGTTATCATTGATCTCCGAATGCAATGTCTCAGACATGCGCCAGCATACCATACATGAGCACACTGGTGGTTTTATTTGCTTGGAAACAGTTTTTAGTTGTGAAGTCATCAGGTCTGACAGTGTTTGTCATTCTCTCACTATGAAGGTAAATTATTTAAATTGGAAATAATGGAATAAGTATATCCTATTATGGCCATATTGATTACTCAATCAGAAATACAGTGGTACCTTGAGATATGAGTGCCCTAACATACGAGATTTTTGAGATACGAGCCGTCCAGCAAGCGATTTTTTGCTTTGAAATACGAGCAACATTTGAGATAGGAGTAATCCTAGAGCAATAAAGTGTGTATAGACTCAAGATAATATACATTCATATGATTGTGTGATAAATATCTGAAAAAAAACCTGAGAAATGGTTATGTTTTTGAGATTGAGGAAATTAATATCTCACTATAACAATCCTCTATAATAAAAGCCTAACATGCAAATCAACCCACTGGTGGAACAACTGGCAGCTGTGAGGCACCAGGGACAGATGCTCCACGCAGGAGCTGCCCCCAACCCATAGGCCCCCGATCGCCACCCCGCCGAAGGAGGTGACTATGATGGCAGTGGGGGGTAGGGCTTGTGAGAGGGCAGTGCCAGGCCACCACGGTGGGTGCCAGCAGAACCCCCCAATCACCTCTTTGGTCGCCCCACAGATTGGCCCTGATTGCTGGCCAGTCCTAGGGGCCCTACCTGTGCACAAATTTCGAGCACTGGGCCTCTTGTATATTGATACAATAAATTAAAGTTTAGTCATTGCAGTAAGATAAAACATTTTAACTATTCCCTTTATTTTTGTGCTGCAATGATTCTATTAACTCCAAACTGAAGGATCCATTGGACATTTACAAGTTTACCATATAGATTTTTGTTAACCATTAAGAGGGCAGATATTACTATTTTTTATATTCCACAATGTGTTCTTGAAGTATCTCCTAATTGTTAAGAAAATCTTGCTCAAATATAAAGGGTCTAGAGGCAGCCAGAGCAGGTGATGTGGTTTTAGTGTATCATGAGTACAATGTTTTAAAATATCATTAATGAATTTTATAGATGACAAAACATAACTCATTTCAAAAGCAGGAAACAGGACATAAAAATACACCCTGGCCAGTGTGGCTCAGTTGGAGTGCCATCCTGTACACTGTTCACCATCCCATTCCTGGTCAGGACACACACGTACCTACGTGTAGGTTTGATCCCTAGTTGGGGAGGATATGAGAGGCAACTGATAGGTGTATCTCTTTCACATTGGTCTCTCTCTCTCTCTTTCTCTCCCTCTCTAACAATCAAATATTAAAAAGTAAGAAAAAGTTTAAATTTTAGTTTTACATTGAACCTTTTCTCTGTCTTACTTCATTTCCGGAGATTTCTCATACCTTGGAGGTGGGCACAGAAGAGCATATTTTAAACACGTTTTAGGATGCAGAACTTGTCAAGATTCTAAAGTAAACTTTCATGCATTACCAATTTAGAGCACAGATGACTAATGATTATTGCAGCCCACTTTATTTTATTTAAAAAATATATATATATCTTCATTGATCTCAGAGAGTAAGGGAGAGAGAGAGAGAGAGAAATCAATGATGAGAGAGAATCATTGATTGTCTTCCTCCTGCATGCCCCCTACTGGGGATCCAACTCATAGCCCAGTCATGTGCCCTTGACTGGAATCAAACCCAGGGCCCTTCAGCCCACAGGCTGATGCTCTATCCACTGTGCCCAACCAGCTGGGACTATATATTTCACTTTTGAAAAAAGTACTGTGCTTGTCTGTTCTGTGTGTTAGTTTATTGTTTACAACTAGAGGCCCAATGTGTGATATTCGTGCACGGGTAGGGTCCCTAGGCCTGGCCAGTGATCAGGGCCAATCTGCGGGACGATCGTGGGTTGCGGGGGACCTGCTGGCATCCATCTTGGCTTGCCTTGGACAGGGAGCAGTTCCTGGTGGTCAGTGTGTGTCATAGCACTGGTCATTCTGCTGTTAGGTCCTTTTGCATTTTAGGCTCCTAATATATATAGGATTTTTTTCCTTTTCCAACTTGGAACTGCCCTTTTTATTATGTTTATTTTCATCTAAATAAAACTCGTTTTTAAAATTATAGGCATATTAGTGGCCTGGTGCACGAAATTCGTGCACATTGAAAGGGAATTCGAGGAAGTATTTTACTATTGCTTTTTGCCCTCTATAATAGAAGTGTCAGAGATGAAAGAGAGTTAGTAAAATGTACATGAAAACCTCCCTCCTGTCAGAGTCTGGGGCCTGCGTTGAAACCTAGAGTCCAGACCTTGCCCACCACCCGCTTGCATTTCAAAAACTCAGGAGACCCAGGCCTGGCCAGCCCCACCCGCATTGGGAGAGACCCAGACCCCGCTGGCCCCACCGCTGTGAGGCCTTCTGGGCAGGCTGCTCATTCGTAGGTCCCCCAGCCCGGCGCCGGGGCAGAGGTCCCTCTCAAGCCCTCTGGATGGAAGGCGTGGACTGAGGTCCATGTGGGTGCGGTCTGAGTTGGTGCTGGGTTGGGGAGCATGGCCTGAGGTCCCCTGTCTGGCATTGGGCGTGAGGTCCATGCGGGTGTGGTCTGAGTTGGTGCTGGGTTGGGGAACATGGCCTGAGGTCTCCCGGCCTGGCAGCAGGATGAGGGGTGCAGCTTGAGGTCTCTGGGCCTGGTGCTGGGGCAGAGGCTGCGGCCTGAGGTCCCCCGTCAAGCCCTGACAACCGGGGCCACTGCCTGAGTTCCCCCATCAAACCCCACCGGGCAGGGGGTGTGGCCTGGGGTCTCCTGGCCCAGCGGGGTATGCAGCCTAAGGTCTCCTGTCAAGCCCTGCAGGGCAAGGGGCACGGCCTGAGGTCCCCCATCAAGTCCTGCTGGGTGGGGGGTATGGCCTGAGGACCCTGTCAAGCCCTGTGGGGCGGGGACTTGGCCTGAGGTCCCTTGCCTCCTCCTGGTGCCATGCAGCCTCAGGTCGTGATGTTATGGCGTCCTAATTTGCATATTCCTCTATTCTATAGATATGTACTTAACAGAACAGTCAGAAAATGTACATGTATACATTTTTAGAAATTGAAATGAGATACCATACATGCTGTTTTGTAACTTACTCACTTAACATATCAACGTAGATCAGTAGGTTGTTTTCTGCAAATCATTTTTACTGGGTATAATGTACTGAATTTATGTTTAGTGAAAAGTACATATAGTGTATATTATTTCACTGAAGAGTTAATGATCCTTGATGCAGTAAGGCGGCAGCTTCTTTTAATAAATGCATGTGTAAGTGTGGAACAAATCTGTAGATAATTATTTCAGAAAATCAGGTTGTGCTTGGTGTCTTTTCAGGCTTACTGCAGCATATTATACCTAAAGCCAAGAATGCAGATCATCTTACGTGGACAGAAAGTGAAGACGCAACTGGTGTCGAAGAGTCTTGCTTACATTGAACATGATGTTTATCGACCAAAGTTTTTAGTATCCTTTGATTTCCTTGTTAGGATGTCGGCTAGAGCTGTATTAATTGTCTGCTTCCCTGCCCCCTTTCCTCCTCCTCCTCATCCTGCTTCTGAACCTCTCTATCTTTGCCCTTTCTTCTGTACTTTCATACTCAGTAATTAATGAAATAGAAATTAATGAATTGAAGGGAGGGAGGTGACATGTTCAGAATTTTCCTTAACTTTCAAGACGAGAACAGTGAAAATTACATTTGGATTCAACTGCAAAAATAAAGAACATTATGGGATAATGATGTATCATAAAAACAGACTCATCAAAGCTTACGAAAAAGTTGGGTATCAGTTAAAGGTAAGCAGGAAATGTGTGTCTTTCACACGTTAGGATAACTCGTTATTGGGTCAGATGTGAAATTATATGCTTTTTGCCTAATGACTGCTACGCGTCAGTGGTTTAATAGCGTTGGTGTGGCTTTTGGACTTAGACTCCTGTGATGCTAGTTTCTGGTTGGACCCTGAGCCATGTGATGCGGGGACAGAATCCTGTGTGTCTGTCTTACAGATGAGGAAACGGCTAAGTAACGTTCCCTAGGCCTCACCAGGCACATCTTTGACGCATTTGGATCTGGATCCCTGCTCATTTCCCGCCGGAATGAAATTGGTTGCTTTTCACTAGTGCTGACTCAGTAGCCTGAGAAAACAGTGTCTGGTAGGTGATTTACTTTTTTGGAGTTAGTTCCTACACCGAGCAGAGCCTTCCTCCTGAGCCATATCCATTGCAGAGTTCAGTTTCGGGCGAGGACGTTGTCCCGTGTCATTCTGTTTGTCCTCTCCATGTTCCACAGAAAGGTGTTTTGTTTTGGTGTGTGTGTGTGACTTCAGTGACCAACTCTGGAAATCATCTTCTTCAAGGTCTTATGTCCAGGCATATTTTGTTTTCTAATTCTATGACTTCCATTTTCAATTTATCTTACTTCATTCTGATTCTCTGTAAAATGATGTGAGTCTACATAGTATGATAGTATGGGTTTAACTTGAATGTTAGTCAACGGGTTGTGTCTTGATGACATTTTCACGGCACAAGCTCACAACAGAGTATTTTTGCAAAAGTAAATGAATGTCGGGCTCTTTATATCCACTAATTTCTGAATTTTCCTGGTAATTGGGAATGCATTTTTGGTAGTAGGCCTTTTACCAAGTGCTTTGGGATTCAAAAGAAATAATTGTATCTGCCACAGAATGTAAGTTCTTTTTATCATTTGCCACTTATGAATTTGACTTAAGTAAGAGACATAGCCCTTTTCCCACCCACTTAAATTTGCATATGTGTAATTTCTGGTTATGCTCGACCCTGCACAAAATAGGCTCTACAACCAACTTTTAATGTATGTTTTTTTGTTTTTGTTTTTTTTACCAGATGATGGATTGGACCTAGTATTTGCATTCTGTGGATTAGTAAACAGGATTAAGTAGGTGTGTCAGATAGCGGTATGATTGCCTATGCTGGGTCTCAGCATAGAGAGCTGATCAGACACGGAGCAGCAGAGAAGGCTTCTCGGAGAAACTGGTGGTTGACATGCGTCTCAGTTGACTCCGGTGTTGGAAGTCTGGCAGGGGCCTTCCAGGCAGGAAAATTACCTTCACAGGAAGGGAAGTACGGTTCTGAGACGATGCCATCACTAAGGGAGTGATTTGCTGTGCCAGCGTTGAGTGATAAAGTAGAGGAATGGGAGAGAGAGGAGGAGGAGGCTAGAAAGCAGGTGATACAAACTACAGGTTGAGGGTACCGTGGTTGACAGGTGTGTGAGAGGACCCCTGATGGTACTTCAGGGAGTAGGATTATGCTTATATTCACATGGCTTCATCTACAGGGTGGGACAATAGTAGGTACTGGAAACAGTACAATAAGTCATAAGTAATTCGTAAATAATAATATCATAATAAAATCTGGCCCTAGCTGGTTTGGCTCAGTGGATAGAGCATCAGCCTGTGGATTGAAGGGTCGCGGGTTCTATTCTGGCCAAGGCCACAGGCCCAGGTTGTGGGCTCAATCTCCCCAGTAGGGGCCGTGCAGGAGGCAGCCGATCAATGATTTTCATCATTGATGTTTCTATCTCTCTTTCCCTCTCCCTTCCTCTCTGAAATCAATAAAGAAATATATACAGTGGTACCTCGAGATACTAGTTTAATTTGTTCTGTAACCTTGAGGCGTGGGAAACTATGAGACGCTTGAGTCGCGGTAAACTGGTGGGTCGTGTGCAGCCAGCCGATCCGTGGGATGACTCCTATCTCAAATGTTGCTCGTATTTCAAAGCAAAAATCACACCCTCGATGGCTCGTATCTCAAAAATCTCGTATGTTAGGGCACTCGTATCTCGAGGTACCACTGTATTTTAAAAAAGAATAAACTCTGTTTCTTGTACTCACAACTATAACCCTACTTTTGCACCATCGGTATTATATTTATGAAAATTTTCATTTTGTAAATTATATTTTCTTTCACTTTGTATGTCAACTTGGAAGTAAACTATACGCCTGGTTGGAGTCGCTCAGTGATTGAGCATTGACCTGTGAACCAGGAGGTCACGGTTCGATTCCCTGTCAGGGCACATGCCCAGGTTGCGGGCTCAACCCCTAGTGGAGGTTATGCAGGAGGCAGCTGATCAATGATTCTCTCTCATCATTGATGCTTCTCTCTTTCTCCCTCTCCCTCTCTGAAATCAATAAAAATGTATTTAAAGAGAAATAAACTACAATCAAAATATTACAAAAATATTTGTTATTATAAATTAACAAAATATACTTGATAATCACACCTAATTAATCAGAATATGACTTGTTCCTTGAGTTCAGTATTTTAGCTAGCAGAATAAAAATTAAAAAAGTAATTTTTACTGATGTAGATGTTCACTTCATTGCCATTAACAACTGGATATGTAACTTGGGATAAATGACTGAGTTTTTAAAATGCTACCTTTAAATAGACACGGAGTGTTAGTGCCGGAGCCTTTGCTTGGGCTGGGGATGACTTAGTTGTGGTTTCACTGTCTAAGAAGTTGTGCCCTAGCAGAGGTGGTCTTTTTCCCTTTGTATAAGATGGGGGTGATCATACTTGTCTAAATGAACACTTGACACCAGTGGATGTGGTTTTGGAGGAAGGCTCTAACATACAGAGGAAGTAACTCCCAGAAAAGTGAATTACCCGACCAGACGATGTTTTTCAGGCTCAATTTCATGAGATAAAATAGAGGAAAATGTTTGATACAAATTGTAAATAAATCTTTATGGAGGGGAAATTATGTTGGCATCATGTCTTAATGCTTAAAATCCCAATTTCATTTTCTTTTCCAGGCAAACAACATGGGTGTTGGAGTAGTGGGAATTATAGAGTGTAATTTCCTAAAGCCAACTCATAATAAGCAAGATTTCGACTATACTAATGAGTACAGGTGTGTTGCCTATTTAACTTTTTGCCTTTTGATATTTTATTTTGGAAATGCTTTCATAACTTTTTCTGAGGATTTTTTTATCCTATGGGTGTTTTTACATTATGGAACATTAGGAAAATGAGTACATGAGAGGCTTGCACAGAAGACACATTTAACCGTCGTCTTCCAACCTAGGAATTGTGTCCTCAAATAGAAATATATTCTCCTGTCTTTGCTAATGAAATATTTCTGGGAGTCCCAGAAAATATGGCCATTAATGTTAGCGGTAAAGTAGTCCTAATGAGCATATGTTCTGGAGTAGAAAGCAGATGTCATGTAAATGTTTGTGGCAAAGACAAATGCCATTGGCCCTCTCCTCAAATAAGGAAAAAAACAAAACAAAACAGAAAACGGAAGAAAGGAAATATAAAGATAACTGCAAAGTTAGTGAGTTAAGAACCACATATATATAATATAGAAAATAAACGTATCAGAGTGTTCAGTCCTGAGACAGCTAACCCTGTTATCTGAACAGGGATAATTTAATAAAAGGAATTGTTAACTATGTCAACGTAAGAAAAGTTCAAACCTAAAGAGAATTTTTGTAAGTTTATTTGAGTTAACTCTGGACAATTACCAGGAAGCAAAATCTCAGAGGATTGAGAAAATGCTCCAGAAAAGGGCAGTTTTGCACCTTATTTTATTTTTTAATATATTTTATTGATTTTTTACAGAGAGGAAGGGAGAGGAATAGAGAGTCAGATACATCAGTGAGAGAGAAAGACATCGATCAGCCGCCTCCTGCACGCCCCCTACTGAGGATGTGCCCGCAACCAGGATACATGCCCTTGACCAGAATCAAACCTGGGACCTTTCAGTCCGCAGGCTGATGCTCTATCCACTGAGCCACACCGGTTTCGGCTTGCACCTTAGTTTATACATTGCAATCTGAGGAGCTGGGGAAAGCCAAAGGGCGAGGCAGGGAATCTGGGATGGAGAAAAGGAAAAGGAAAAGGAATAGATGTTCCTCACTTAACTTTGTGGACGTAGGATAGTTAACAGCCAACAATGAGCACTAACTAGTAACAAGGGTTCTGTGGCCTCTGCTCTGGCGCAGCCCCTGAGGGGCCCAGCAAAAAGGAAACCACTGACATTCCAGAGGTCTGTTATCCTCCATACAAATAAACACACGGGCTGCATGAAGGGGAGAGATGGACCTTTGTCCAGAAGAAACTGGCCTTAGGACATGACTACCCTGACCGGTTTTGGGACGTTTTAGTTTCAGACGCTCCTGTGTGGTGGCTTCGGGTGTGTGATTTTCAGTATGTGCCCCCTTTCTGCCCACCTGTGGGATGGTAGAAAGTGATTACTAAAAGGGGTAAAGGATAAAAAGAGGAGCTGTTTCTGGTGGAAAAGAGGAACCAGTCCAGGAACTAGGAGCAGGAGCGTGCGCCCACTCCCTGCAGCCAGAGGTTCGGATCTCTGTGGAGGTCATGAGAAACATTGCAACAGCCGCCTGCTTGACCAGCGCTGGCTGTACTGGGGCCTGCTCGTGCCAGGGCTGTGGTGGGCTGTGATGGGCTGGAGTTGCTGTGTGAGGGTCTGGCTCAGCGGGCCCGGGCCTGCTAGGACCGGTCTGCTGCCGGGGCAGAGTGGGGGCAGGGCGGGCCGGCCTCCTCAGGCTGCTGGGTTTAGCCAGGGAGCACTGGAGCACTCGAAGCTGCTGCACGTGGCAGGCCCTCGCACTAGCCCGGCTACCGTGGCTCAGTGGCACGGGGCACATGGCCACAGGACCCCGCTCTCGCGGCACAGAGCTGAGCAAGGACTGGCGATGAGCTGAGGGACATACATTGATAAGTGACATCATAAACAAACTCCAAGTTTCTTCTTTGATAAGATAAATAGTGTGTAAGTATCTGGTAAGAATAAGGGATGAAGGAAATAAAGGAGAAAACTGAAATTGTCAGTATCAGAGGCCAATACTGTAGACACAAAACTTTATGAAAGGGATAGTGAAAGTTTTCATCATTTTAGATGATCTGAACACATTTCTTTGAAATTAAATCAATTTTTAGAAAAATTATTACATAAGAAATTTAAAGGTTAAAGAAAAGTCCTTTATAAACTTGCATAACTTTGGTGGTGAACTCATGAATATGCTACAAGAAAATAAATTGAGGTCAGTCTTTCCGGATCAAGATATAAAAATCTTAACAAATAGCATCTACTGAAATGTAGAAAGTATGATACATTTAAACCAAGGGGATGTATTGCATGGGTGGTTTTTAACATTCAGAATTCAGTGTTATTCATCACACTGATTTAGAAAACTGATGGCTATTTCATAGGTACAGAAAAATAAATTGATAAGACAACATTTATTTGTGATTTAGGAAAAAAAGGGAATATTTACAAAACCATTAATAGGGCATAGTAACAATAGTTACTTACAAATAACACAGAGTATTTACAAAAAGAGCAGGCATCAATTCTAATGGTGAGTAATCAGTAGCTTCCCCCCAAGAGTGAGGAGGAGATAAAGATATCATCTATTTACAGTGGTTCTGGAGGAAATACCCATACACGAAGGCAAGAGGAAGAAAGGAAAGTTAGAAATGTTGGGAAGGAATAAGTAAAACTTTTCTGCAGATATTATGTAGAAAGTCCAAAATTATCTGTAATTGGAATTAATTAGGGAACAGGTAATATGTATTCTGAAGTTGCTGGGTAAGAAGCATTCAGAAATCGGTGTAGCAGCAACAGCAGTTAAACAACATGGTATTTAAAAAAATCATTAATAAGAGAAGAGCATCATAAAGGCAAGTACTTTAGAGGAAACAAAATACACCAAAGACCTCGACACAAAACATTGTGGAGTGAAATTTAAGACCTACATAAGGAGGTATACTATGTTCAAGAATTGGAGCACTGGGTATTATAAAGTGTCAATTTTTCTCCAAAATAACTAAATGCAATTTCAGTTTTAAAAAGAACCAAAAGCTGAAACCGGTTTGGCTCAGTGGATAGAACATCGGCCTGCGGACTGAAAGGTCCCAGGTTCGATTCCTGTCAAGGGCATGTACCTTGGTTGCGGGCACACCTCCAGTAAAGGGCATGCAATAGGCAGCTGATTGATGTCTCTCTCTCATCGATGTTTTTAACTCTCTATCCCTCTCCCTCTCTGTAAAAAAATCAATAAAATATATTTTTTAAAAAGAACCCAAAAACCCATCAGATGTGTGTGGGTGTTGATAGATTGATAGGCTTAATCTAAACTTCAAGCGGACAGAAGACTGAAAACAGGTGAGACAGACATTAAAGAAAAACAAAGCAAGAAGACTCATACTACTAAACACGTGGAAAGCTGTGTAGCTAAGAAAGTGGGTGTTAGTGAAAGGTAGACAGTCTGGTGGAATGGAGTAGAGAAGTAAAAAAAAACCCACTTTTCACACATGTCATCTTCTGTGGCAAAGGTGGCACCTGAGTGTGGTAGGAAAATGGTCATCTTTCCAGAAAGACCGGGTCAACTGGTGTCTGCACAGATAAAACGAACTTTAACTCCTGCCTCTCCTGTGAAGCAAAAGGCCAGTTCTCCGATGGATTGTAGACCTAAATGGAGAGGCAGAACCAAACTGGAAACAGGCTCACTTTTATAATCTTTACTTTTATAATTTTTAAACAAGAGGCAAAAAGCTGCCATCATGATGGGCAAAAGTGGGTAAATTGCAAAGAAGAAAACAGCAGATGTGGGCAAGATGGAGGGCAGTGAGTCTCCTCGTACATTGCTGCGGCATGTCAAACTTGACTGGTCGTTTTTGAAAACCATTAGGCTGAAAGTAAATGCCACCCGGGACCCTGCAGGTCCTCTCCTAGGTGTATTCCCAGCAGAAATGGGTGCAGGCTCATGGACTGAGGAGTAGAGGCGGTGAGAAGAAAGAGACAAAGAACTGTGGCTTTAGTCTTATTATTTCAGTAGGTCCCATTGATTTGCTTTTTTTTTTAAAATATATTTTATTGATTTTTTTACAGAGAGGAAGGGAGAGGGACAGAGAGCTAGAAACACCAATGAGAGAGAAACACCTATCAGCTGCCTCCTGCACACTCTTCCTTCCCCCTTACCCCCAATGGGGATGTGCATGCTCCCGACCGGAATTGAACCTGGGACCCTTCAGTCCACATGCCGACGCTCTATCCACTGAGCCACACCAGTCTTGGCTGATTTGCTTTTTAACTTCTTATGGGGGTGGGGTGGTGAACACACAGTGCAGTAAACACACGATGTGTTCTACAACTGGACACCTGCAGCCTGTGTGATTTCATTAACCGATGTCATGCCAGTCAGCTCAGTTAAGAAAAGACCTCTCACTGTGGGAGAAGTGCAAGTCTAATTGTGGGACAAGCTATTTGAAATGTACTTGCTGGTGCTGATTGCACACTTTTGAACACCAGAAGTTAGAGTTTGATTTGAATTGAGCTTGGACAGTTGGAGTGAAATTCAGAGTCTGTGGTTGTCCCCTGTGGTGGCCGAATTCTTTCACCACAGGGGACCCAAAGTGTTACATTGTGTCTTCCTTCCCAGACGACCCTCGCTCTGCACTAGGAGCTTAAAAAGGTCCTTTCTAGAAGATCCCTGTTACGTTGAGTGTTTTTTTTATTAACTCTATCTTTGGGGGTCCTTCATCCCTACTCCCTACCCTCCCAGTGTCCACCTGATCATAGCTAGGTTGTGCTTTCTCTGTGTTTGACCAAGATTTAATCTTTATCATCATTTTTTCTTAAATTGGTCTCATAATTTCCTTTTCAGGCTTACAATACTAGCACTGGGAGATAAATTGAATGATTACTGGAATGAAATGAAAGTGAAGAAAAATGCAGAATACCCCCTAAATTTGCCTGTTGAAGATATACAGTAAGTTTACATTAAAAAGCCAACCCTCTCTACTATCAAGATGTGATCTTAGATGGTCAGTGATTGGGCAGTGTTTACATTTGACTCTAACCCAAAGTGAGGGATAAATTCTGTAATTCAAATCAGCATACCATAAAGTGACGTGATGAAGAGGCCAGTTAAGCTCAGGTGGGTAGAGCATTGGCCCTATATGACAAGGTCTGTGGTTCAGCCTCCAGTCAGGGCATGTACACGGAGCAGCCAGTAAATGAGAAATAAGTGGAGCGGTGACAGTGTTTCCCTTCCTCCCTTCCTCCCTCTCTTTCTAAAAGTCAATACAACATTTTAGAATCGTGAACTAATGAATATGTGTTTATACGTAGTCACACAAGATTCATGATGAACAAGTTTTTACCTATGTGTTGTGTTATCTCATAAACCAGTCTTGAGTTTAGGTTCTAGTTTTGTTGCTGAAGTAACCATGTGACATTGAGTTTCTTCTTAGCCTCTTCTAAGCTTCCATTTCCTCCTAGAATTGTAAGAATCCTATATTATAAAAGCCTAATATGCAAATCGAATGGACAACAAACAACTGGTCGCTATGATGCTCACTAACCACCAGGGGACAGACGCTCAATGCAGGAGCTTCCCCCAGCCATCAGGCTCCAGGCCAGCCAAGGCGAGTGCCAGCGGGGCCCCCAGTTGCCCTGCTGGTTGTCCCAGAGATTGGCCCTGATCACCAGCCAGGCTAGGGACCTTACCCATGAACGAATTCCGTGCAGCGGGCCTCTAGTTAAAAGATATGATGCCTGACAAACAATCGCTCAGAAGCACACTGAGCACATAGTAATAATCCTGTGAATGAGTACTGGTGTGTACTGTGTGCACTGATGGGAAGATATTCAAGATGTATAATGAAAAACAAGGATACAGTCCTAACCGCTTTGGCTCAGTGGATAGTGTCGGCTTGTAGACTGAAGGGTCCCAAGTTCAATTCCAGTCAGGGGCATGTACCTTCGTTGCAGGCACATCCCCAGTAGGAGGTGTGCAGGAGGCAGCTGATCGATGTCTCTCTCATCGATCTTTCTAACTCTATCCCTCTCCCTTCCTCTCTGTTAAAAGTCAATAAAATATGTAAAAAAAAAAAAGAAAAGAAAAATTATACAACTTAGTGTATTAATTTCCTGTTTGTTTTGTGTGTGTCTACACATGGAATAATGTAACCTCCTGAAATCAGTGTATATTTGTTTACATACTTCTGGACTATTTGAAGTTTCATCTAACTGTATAAATGTTGTTTTTTTTAAAAAAACGACATTTAAAAATTACAGGCATTAAGGTGAAATTTTCATATGTTAAATGAGTATCAGTTTTTTTACAGGATAGTGTAATTTTTAAATGATAAAGATAAGGAAGCACTTTATAAGTTGAAAGAATATATAAATTTTAAGTTGTTCAGAGATGTGCTATAATAGAGGATAAAAATATAACACAATTATAAAAAGTTGCTTAAACTGTAGTAATACAATTTGTCTGTTTTCTGTGCCTGGTGATTTATTTTGCTAATAATTAGACTAGAAGCCCAGTGCACGAATTTGTGCACGGCTGTGGGGGCTGTCAAGAGGAGGAGATGGCAGGTTAGCCGGCCTCCCCTCATCGCGGACCAGTTGGCTGGATTATCTGTGGCGGGGGGGGGGGGGCTGCCCCCAATTGAGGGGGATGATCAGGGTTGAGAGGCTGTGATCTGATTGGAATGGGGTGGGCTGATCAAGGGTGGGCCTTTTATATATAGATTTGTCTTTGCAGTTATGAACACTATAAATTTCAGAGCAAGGCATTTGAAATATTTTGAGTTGAGTTTTTATTATCATGGAGCAAGTTTAATAGTATGCTCTTAAATACTGCATTTAAGTCATTTTGCTTAAATTGGCCTGTGATTATTCATCTTTTGAAGGTCATCAGAATTGCTTTGGTTTAGCTTGTTGTACACAATAATAGATGTCATGAGTTTTTATGATGGAAAAGCTAATGGAAGTGTACTTAGCATCCATGTTTCCGTGCTAACATGTATATATTTTTATTACAGGAAACGTCCTGATCAGACATGGGTTCAATGTGATTCCTGTCTAAAGTGGCGAAAATTACCAGATGGGATAGATCAACTCCCAGAAAAATGGTATTGCTCCAATAACCCTGACCCACAGTTCAGGTACCAGAGAGTTGGGAGTGTCCTTTCGTGGAAAGGAGGAAATACTCTTCCAGGAGTGTGACTAGGCACTGCTGACCTGCTCTTCTGTGATTTTTCTAACTAGAAATTGTGATGTTCCAGAAGAACCTGAAGATGAAGATTTGGTGCACCCGACCTACGAAAAAACGTACAAGAAGAGGTGAGGGTGGGAAAAGAATTAATATGTCTGCGGTATTCACTGATTTGAACAGCGGGGTGGAGGTTAGGGGTACTTTAACTTGCTGTCAAAAATGTGCCTACAACTTAAGCTGGCCCTCTGTGCACGTGGTGGGCTGAATCTGCAGATGCGAAACCTAGGGATACAGAGGTCTGACTGTGTTTATTGAAAAAAGTCCATGTTTGGGAGTACCTGCATAGCTCAGACATTTGTTCAGGGACTGATTGTACAGCCAAAAAGATTGTGTCCCAAGAAAAGATTTTGTTGGGTGCATCACAGCGAGTGCTTTTTAAGAAAAGTTTATGCTGTGGACACCTGCTCTTTTTGTCATCCCTGTTCATTGCTGCCCTGTGTACAAGGTAGTTTGCATAAAGAATAGTTTGTCTTTTGGGGTCACACACAGATGCATCATAATGAAGACTGTCCTTTATGAACTTACTGGAGGCCCGGTGCATGAAATTTGTGCCCGGGGGTGGGTGTCCCTCAGCACAGCCTGCACCCTCTCTAATCGGAGATCCTTCTCACAATCCAGGACTACTGGTTCCCATCCACTTGCCTGCCAGCCTGATAACCCTCTAACCACTCCCCTGCTAGACTAATTGATGCCTAACTGCTCCCCAGCTGGCCTGATTGCCCCTAACTGCCCTCCCCTGCTGGCCTGGTAACCCCTAACTGCCCTCCCTTGCCAGCCTGGTCTCCTGCAACTGCCCTCCCCTGCAGGCCTGGTTTCCCCTTGACTGCTCTCCCCTACAGGCCTGCTCCCCCACAACTGCTCCCCTGCAGACCATCTTGTGGCAGCCATCTTGTGTCCACAGGGGTGCAGCCATCTTTGATCTCATAGGGGTGGTCATCTTGTGTGTTGGAGTAATGGTCAATTTGCATATCATGCTTTTATTAGTCTAATGGGGAAGGTGAGATGAGAATATTACCGCTTAGAAGTTAACAAATACTGTGCAAGGCATGATCTAGTCCTATTGGAAGGCCATAAGGAAGATTACT
>PVJN01031765.1:0-24623 GCA_004026805.1 Lasiurus borealis | reverse complement strand
ACAACTGAGGGCATGACTGTCCACTGTGGACCATCTGAAATGCCCACCCCAAGACTCCAGCTTTGTGCAGCAGCATGTAACCTTAGCCGATGCTCTATAAAGTTTCTACCAGCCCTGAAATCCTGGCTACAACAGTCCCTTTTATCCACAGGTTGGGAGATATATTCCAAGACTCTGGTGGATGCCTGAAACCACAGATAGTCCTGAACTATCCTACATAAGAAAAGGCTAATGCAAATAGATAGAACGGCAGAACAACCAAACAACTGGTCGCTATGACGTGCGCTAAACACCAGGGGGTGTGTACTGAACATGGCGTGTATTGGCTGCGGCGGGGTTAATGGAGCAGGTGAGCGGGAGTGCTAGACCAAGTTGGAGCACTGGTCACTGTCATTGGGGTGAGCCTCTGGTGGTTACTGAAAATTCTTTGCTCCTGCATGCTGCAGTCCCACCCGGTGCTCGCACTCACACATAGTGTTGAAGCTGCTGCTTGCAACCGCTGCTGGTGCCTGGCACTGGTCCCGATCACTCAGTGCCATCAGCAGGTGTGAGCAGTCCTGATCTCCCTGAGGGCTTCTCCACCTCCTCCTGCTCCTGAGGGACAAACAGGGCAGCAGCCATTGCTTGCACCCGCTGCTGGAACTGGCCCCAATCCCTCTGCATTGTCAGTGGGTGCAAGTGCGTGCTGGCACTGTCAGTGTATGGGAGTGGTGGCAGCAGGAGCAGGGCTGCTGGCAGTCAGGGGGTCAGGGGCTGCAGCAGGAGGTCCTAAAGAGGGGCGCAGAGGATGGGCCAAGACCCACCCCTGTGCCTGCTGCAGCCCACAGTTCCTTTCAAGGTGCATGAATTCATGCACTGGACCCCTAGTCCTATATAATAAAAGTCTAATACGCAAATCCACCAAATGGCAGAATGACCAGCACTGACCACTAGGGGGCAGATGCTCAATGCAGAAGCTGTCCCCAGCCACAGGCCCTAGGCCGTAGTGGGTGCCAGTACCACTCTCCCCCGACCCCAATTGCCCTGCTGGTCACCCCACAGATTGGTCCTAATCGCTGACCAGACCTAGGGACTCTAACCATGCACGAATTTCATGCATCAGGCCTCTAGTGCATACATATATACCTATGATAAAGTTTAATTTATAAATTAGGCCATTTAACAGATAAGATTTGTTCTTACCATAAATATTAGCAAACTCGGAATATGATTTTTTTTTTCTTCTTAGTCGAGAGCAATTCACCTTCTGATTTAAAGGAAGCACTTTGTGCCTTCTCTGTGGCATATCCAAATTGTCAGCATCAGTACTGGTGCATTTTGGGGCCACTATGAAGTAAAATAAGGGTTACATGAGCCCAAGCACTGTGATACCCACAGTCGGTGTGGGAACTAAGATGGCTACTAAGAGACTAATGGGGAGAGAGTCTGTAGGGTGGAGATGCTGAATAAAGAGATGATTCTTGTTGGGGAGGGACAGTGCGAGATTTCATCATGCGACTCAGAACAGCGGACAGTTTAAAATGTATAAATTGTTTGTTTTTTGAATCTCCACTTAATATTTTTGACCACAGTTGACCATGAGTAACTGAAAGCACAGACAGTGAAGGATGGATCAGGGGGACTCATCCTACAAACAATGCCCAGTTTGACCCTCAGCTTCTCACCTCTAACCTCGACAGCCTGGCACAGCTTCCCCTGCTCCTCTGTTGTTGTTTTACTTTTTTTAAAATAAATGTTTATAATTCAGTTTATTATAGATGTTCCTCTTTTTTTCCTCCCATTGCTTCCCTCCACCTGATTTCCCATCCCATACCCCCCACCCTGCCACTGTGCTCATCCATAGGTGTAAGATTTTTGTCCATTCTCTTCCAGCACCCCTCACACCTCTTTCCCCCCGAGAATTGTCAGTCCACTCCCTTTCTATGCCCCTGATTCTATTATATTCACAGTTTATTCTGTTCGTCAGATTTTTTTTATTCACTTGATTTTTACTTTCACTTGTTGATAGGTATGGATTTGTTATTACTTTGTTGTTAATAATTTTTATCTTTACCTTTTTCTTCTTCTTCCTCTTCTTAAAGAATACCCTTCAGCATTTCATATAATACTGGTTTGGAGTTGATGAACTCCTTTAGCTTTTTCTTGTCTGTGAAGCTCTTTATCTGTCCTTTAATTCTGAATGATAGCTTTGCTGGGTAGAGTAATCTTGGTTGTAGGTTCTTGCTATTCATCACTTTGAATATTTCCTGCCACTCCCTTCTAGCCTGCATAGTTTCTGTTGAGAAATCAGCTGACAGTCATATGGGTACTCCCTTGTAGGTAACTAACTTTTTCTCTTGCTGCTTTAAAGATTCTCTCTTTGTCTTTTGTCCTTGGCATTTTAATTATGATGTGTCTTGGTGTGGTCCTCTTGGATTCCTTTTGTTTGGGGTTCTGTGCGCTTCTTGGACTTGTAAGTCCGTTTCTTTCACCAGGTGGGGGAAGTTTTCAGTCATTATTTTTTCAAATAGGTTTTCAGTACCTTGCTCTCTTTCTTCTTCTGGCACCTCCATAATTCTGATGTTGGTACGCTTGAAATTGTCCCAGAGGCTTCTTACACTATCTTCAAATTTTTGGATTCTTTTTCCTTTTTGTTTTTCTGTTTGGGTATTTCTTGCTTTTTCATATTTAAAATTTTTGGTTTGGATTTTGGATCCTCTAGTCTGTTGCTGGATTTATGTTTATTATTCTTTATTTCAGACAGTGCATGCTTAATTTCTGACTGGTCCTTTTCCATTTCTTCCTTTCTTTCTTCCTTCCTTCCTTCCTTTCTTTCTTTCTTTCTTTTTGGCATTCTCATTAAGATCTTTGAAGTCTTACTAAGTTTCTCGGCGGTTTGTAGAAGATTCTTGAGTAACCTTATAAATGTGGTTTTGAACTCTATGTCTAGTCATTTGCTTTCCTCCATTTCTTTAATTCGTGACATGTTTCTTTGTCTCCACATTTTGGCTGCTTCCTGGTGTTGATGGAGTGTCTTTGTGTGCTAGTTGTCCTTTATGGCACAGTAGCTCCACCTCCCCAATCACCTGAGGTGGACACTCTTGGTGCACCCCTTTGTGGGCTGGGTACATAGTCTTGTCTTGTGGTAGTTAAGCCTTGATTGCCATTGGTACACTGGGCGGAACTGACCTCCAGGCCAATTGACTGTGTGGATTAGCTTTGTCTATAATGGAAGAACTGCTGTGCTGGAGACACCCCTCTGGGGCAGAACTTGCTTTAGTGGGGCTTTGGTTCTCACCGAGTCTGCCTCTTGAGTGTGTCACTTATGTTTTGAGGAGTTGAAATCTGGTGTCATCTCACACTGACCTCTAGGTACACTGGTTCCTGGATCTCCAAGGAGGTGCAAGTCAGCTACTGTCTGAGGTCACCCAGCAGGAGCTATGGGGAGATTTGCAGATTTCTCCTCTTTGCTTGGAGTTGGAAGTTTGGAAGTTGTTTGACCCAGTTGCAGTTTGTTAGGTTAAGCTGCCAGAGGGCAGGCCATTCATATGCAAAAACTGCTGCACACAGCTCTGTGGGTTTGTAAATTGGGCGGGGCAGGGCCTCAGGGAATCACTAGACTAGGGCATGGCAAACAGCAATGGCTGCCAGTCAGCCCTCTCTGCTACGTTCTGTTCCGTGTCCCACGTCTCATGCCCCAGAGCAGTAAACAATGATTCTTGTGCACACCTCTGCGAGAGAGCCACCCTTCCTTTCCGACCCCATGGAAGACAGTCCAGTTTTTCCCTGTATAAGTCTGGGTCCTCAGAATCTCATCAGAAACTGGAGTTCAGAGAGTCAGAAACTTGTAACTCCCTCCCAATGGAAAAAAACAGCACATGCCCGCCTGATTCCTGCGCATCTCCGTAACTCTGCTTTTCTGAGCCTCTGCACATCCTACCAGGTCTCAATGCACTTTTTTTTCTTTCCTTCTAGTTGTAGAACTTCCACTCTGCCAGCTTTCCCGTGGTTCTGGGGGATAGTCATTCTGTCTTTCAGTTGTAGTTTTGGTGTGGTTGTGAGAGGCAGCACGTACTGGTTTATACCTTATGCCGCCATCTTGGTTCTCTGCTCCTCTGTTTTTACCTCCTCCAACAACTGAAGACTCTCCTCAGGCTAAGCAAGGGGAAGGCTCTCAGCCTGGGAGAATATTCACTCTGCCCCTGGGAGCCTGGCTCCCCCTTACCTCTCAGTCACTTCTAAACCCTAAGCCCTCACCTTGTTCTGATTAGGCTTCCATTTCCACAGTGACCCCCCTGTCCCCAAAGGTCCTTCTCACCATGGTCCTGTGCACTGCTATCTGGTGCTGGGTCCCTCCTGAGCCAGGCTCTTGCTGGTGGTTTGATAGTAGGGATAGGGGTGGGGGTTGCAGGGAGTTTGCTGGTAGGGAATAGGGGAGGGAGTTGCAGGGAGTTTGCTAGTAGGGATAGGGGAGGGGGATGCAGGGAGTTTGCTGGTAGGGATGGGGGAGGAGGGTTGAAGCTCTGCTACAGGGAGAAAAGCTTCCACTTGACAGCTCCTTTTCATGGGAAGTGGAAGGCAGGCACTTTTGGGGTTTCGGGCCTTAGGTTTGGTTATCTAAGGGAGGAGAGAATAATCTCTTTAGACCCAATTCTACCCTGGACAAGACATCCTTATCTAATCTGGTCATGACCAACAACCGCACCTCCTTCTTCTTCACTTCATTCTCAAGCAGACCCTCTAAGCACCACCTCCCACTCCCCCAGCTCCTTTCCCCAGCAGCTCAACCAAACTGCCTTCAGCCCCGGTGGGTAGAAGACTGCACTGGTCTATAGGCACCTGACTGCCTCACGTCTCTCCTTTCTCAGTCCCTCCAGATCCAGTTTTAGTGTCCACGGTCCATGTTTATGGTCACTTTCTTGCAAAGCCTGTCAACCCCTTTCCTTTCCTTTTTTGTTAACCCTCACCCGAGGATACTTATTCCATTGATATTTTTCAGAGAGAATGGAAGGGAGGGGAAGAAAAGAGAGAGAAAAACATTGATGCAGAGAAACAAATCAACTGGTTGCCTCCTACACACACCTGGACTGGGAATGAGGAGGAGAGGGTGGAGGGGTGAGTGGGAGGGAGGCAGGTCAAGCCTGCAGCCGAGGTATTGCAGCCGAATTATTGAACCCAAGACCCTTTAGTCCATAGGCTGACGCTCTATCCCCTCTATCCGCTATCCGCTGAGCCAAACTACCTAGGGCAACACCTTTCCTTCTCTCTCTTTTTATGATATTTTTCCTGACAAACATGAACCCCTACGCAAATCCTAGTCCATGCCTGCATGCGGGTAAAAGAACAGGCTGGAGGAAAACATTCCTTCCCGCTGCCTCATCTCACTCCGCATCTTGACCACTAATCTCAGTTCAGTCCGGAGTCTCTCCAACAATCCTAGTGTCTCTCATTTATTTATCTTCTTCCCCCTCCACCTCCACCCCCCTGGCTGATTCACATCTCCTCCTCCCTCTTCAACATCCCAACACTTCCTTCCCCGTCCTCACTCCCAGGTGACGGCCATGCTCTCCATTCCCTGCAAGAATGGCGCAATCGGAAGACATGCCCGGTGCTCCCTCCACCTCACCCTCCTGCCTGCTTCCGTCATCTCACACGCTGACCTCCAGTTAAGAGAGAGGGGCAGCGACAGCTGCATCAAAGTAGATGGTTTTCCTGAACTCAGCACACTGCCACTTCCCCCACGTCGGGGGCCAGAACTGTGCCACCTCCTCCTTGCTGCAGAGGAGACAGAAATGAGAGTTTGGTCTTTTCTGCTTCTATAGGAGATGTGGCAAGAGGGTTGGGATTAGCTGTTGGATGACAGGCAATAGCATCTGCCACAAACACAGTCTGATTCCCTGAGACTCCTTTATGGCAGCAAAGAGGTTTGCTGTCTCTTCTGATGTTCTCCTACAGGTTCTCTCCATCATCAGAGTGGGGGGCCCTCTTAGACACTGTCATCCTCGCTGAAGGATCTTTCCCCGGCGGGGTAAGGGGAAGGATACAGCTCATCCAGGCCCTCTGGCTTCCTAATTCCACCTTTTAATCTTGATCAACATTTACTGCAGTAATTCCTTAGACTCACCTGGGTAAGATCACAAGGGAAGCAGGTGGTGGAGCTGGAACTCAGACCTGGAGACAGAAGCATTCCCCCCGCCCTCCACCTCCTACCTCCCATAGAGCTTTGATTGTCCAGGGTGTGTGGGCCAGCCATTGGAGATAAAGGCCTTTCAGAAATGCCGTCTACATTTCATTTCTCTCTCTTCCAGAGAGACACAGTAAATGCAAGCTTGAGAAGCCCAAAGCCCAGCCACACCCCATGAGTCATGACCCCAGAAGAGGTTGTTCGCTTACACATGGAGGGGACCAGGAGCTGGTGATCCCCTCTTTTACCTGCCTGGCATTCATTTCCCATTTGTAACCAACCTGTTCTCCTCCTGGTCCAAGCCGTTCGGTGGGCCTGACCTCACCCATTCTGCTCCAGGGATGGGCACGTGAGCTAGGCCTGGTGATCAGCATTTTCTATTCTCTTGGCCATTTTCTATTGTCCTATGCCTCTGTGCTGGGGACGTAATGCAGGCCAGGCCAAGGAGCCTCAATTCTGGGACTTTTTGCAGGAGTGACTGGGAAAGAGATCTCTTTCGGCTGAGAACTGGTTGCCAGCTGTGTGGCTTAGATAAGCCGGGAGCTTCCAGGGACAACCGCCTGTCAGGGCCTGCCTGCGAGGGAAGACAGGCAGGAAAGGAGAAGCAGGCCTGAGGCCGATGCACGGTGTTGAGCCTATAAACCCACCCAGCCACACGTGAACCCACCAAACCTACCTTAGGATTTTCTAATTGCAGAAGCCCAGAAATTCCATTTTGATTCTAAGCCAATTTGAATTAAGTTTCTGTCATTTTTTTTCTGCAGGACGTACTCCCACTAATTTAAAAAGACAGGTTCTTTTTCTACCTCCCTCCCCAGATAAAACAAAAACCATTCCAGCCCGCCTTGTCCCTCTGCTCCTTAGATGAGACCAGTCCTCTGTCTTGGCTCAAGGATCACAGATTATTCTTCGGCATCAAAGGTTGACACAGTGACTGACCCCATCTCCAACAATGCTCCAAGGTCGAGGGATTTCACAGTTTGAGTGGGAGGGAGACACAGGCTTTCTACTGCTTTGCTGACTGGAGCTTTCTATGGAAGTCTCTTTTCAGGGTTTTAAGCAATTAGACATCTGCTGTGACATTACAGCCAGCTTATTACTAGATAAGCCGTCGATGTGACAGGAGTGCAGACTTCCCCAAAGCATCCCTGTGCTCCTCGGGTACCGGGCTTGTTATGACTGTTAACTCATGCTCAGTAAATCATGCAGCCGATGAGAAGGAGAAATTGAAGTTGTGCAGAAATGAGGGCGAGACAGTCCATAAATTTTTACTGACTCTGCCTTTCTCACTCAAGTAAGTGTTTAATAAGGCGGAGAGGAAGGTGTCATCACAGGTTTGAAATTATTCCCCATCGCCAGCCAGCCTTCCAGAGGGAGTAGAGTCATGTATCTGTCTACAGCGTGGGCTTGAGGATCAAGCCCTTTCGGGTTTGCGTACGTCTGCAGAGGGCGGATCTGGTGTGTTCTCACGCCGACCTTTCATCACAGAAGGAAGGCAACCCACTCGGGAATGTGTAGAGGACACTTTATAAACCTAGCAGCTGCCTATAAATGTGCTTTCATTTTCACCTCTCTCCATAGCACCTCTCTGCCTTCAGCCTTCTTCACATCTACTCGACGTGGGAGGACCAGAATGAGTGGGCACGGACAAGAGCGGATCCCTGGGTTTGGCAGGAACTGCTCTGGGGCCTTCTGCTTGCTAATCTCCCTCTTTTGTCTTCCTCAGCTCTTCTAGCCTCCTAACTTGGCTGGCTGACTGGTTCCTATTGGACTTGTCCCTGAACTTGTGTTCATTGACACCGACAACAGTGCCTGGCACATAGTAGGCAGGCAATGCAGGCCACCACCATGCACAGTTCCAAATGCACCACTCATATTTCCATGGTGCTCTAGGGTGCCATTTATACAGAACACCTGAGTAGGGCCCCCTAGAATTGGGCAACTCAATATATTTTGTTGACACCTACACAAATGAATTCGTGAATTAATGAATTAAGTCCTGACTAGACAGGTTTTGGCTTCTCCCCTTGAACTCAGGGTTCCTTTTTCACTAAGATGCTCTAGCTTGCCTTCTCCTAACACACATCTGACACAGACACTCCCTAAGTATTGACTCTAATGAAATCAGCCTCCAGGTTAAATTCTGTTCCTATGTCTATCTGCTTTTCATTTGGGCAATTTGACTGCTTATTTCATCTTCTGAACAAGTTCTGCTCAAGCAGCCAATTCTTTAGGTTTCTGGTCCTCATTATCCTCTTTCTCCAGATTTGGACCGTCTTTGACCCCCCCCCTCTCCACTATCTCTTTTTCTCCTGCTTGATGCCACACATGGACTTCTGCCTCTGAATGTCAAGGCACTGGGATCAGTAGCATTAGCTTCTTTGTTTCTCATAGACAAACAAATGTCAGAAATGGACCATAATTCGAGTCAACCATTGAATTGTGATCCATTTCTGACATACAGGTTAGACTGTAAGCTCACAAAGGCAAGGACTGAACAATTTTTTTCCACCTCTGTATTCTATGCACCTAGGAAGTGCCTGGCATGTACTAGGTCTCAATAAAGTTGCTGATTGAAATAAATGGACAGAACAGATTATGTGCAAGAACTGGCACTGTCACCTGTAGGTCTTATCATGGTCCTTAGGGGACTTGCCTGCCTTCCTCTATAATAACAACAACACCTATTGGACACATCACATCCCATGTCCTTGGCACTATTCCAAGTGCTCCATACATATTGACTCATGTATGTGCCGCCACAAACAAGACAGGGCTAGCACTGTTGTTGTCATCCCTGTGTAAAGAAGTGTAATTGAGGCCCAGTAAAGCTGGGCAATTTCTCAAACTGACGCAGCGAGGAAGTAGGAAAAGCAATTTGGGAACCCCGGCAGTCCAGCCCCAGAGCCCCACAATTCACAATTTGCTGCCCACTTCTCAATAATCTCTACTGTCTAGCTACCCAGGGCAAAGTCCCCTTTATTCTCAGCCTTTATCTCACCTTTTGATCTTTTATGCAACTTGCAGGTGGAGGACGTTTGTACTTGGAATGGAATGTGTGAAATGCAAGGATGAAGAGGGCAGCAGGGTGGAAAGAAGGCTGGAGTCCCACGCTGTGGGGTATGTGTGTGTGTGTGTGTGTGTGTGTGTGTGTGTACAGGGTGGGGGCAGTGAGGAAAGTAGGGCTGCCACTGTTAAAAGTGACTTCTCATATAACCCATGAGGGTAAGAGCACTTCCCCTGCAATTGTGTAGATCACAGCCACAGGACAATAATTTGAGCAGGATGTTGCCTGTACTGATTTAGGGTCAGAGCATAGGAAATTCAGGACTGGTTACCTGGCAAAGTACCATCAAACCCAATACATTCAGTTTATCCCCAGTAAGGGGACAGGGCAGAGTATCACTTCTTTAAGTTAAACCTTCCGTTCAAGCACCTTCATTTTGCTCATGAATCTCAAGGTCTGGAAAACTACTCAGAATTGAATCTGTGGAGTGGAATTTAACTCCAATCATAAGCAAGTTGCTCTGCAATGTGCTTTATAAAAAGGAAAAATGGCATTCACCTATTCCTTGGTGTTTTGCTTTTTCACCTTCTGTCCTCCTGTTACATAACGCCAGTCCCATTCAGAGCGGGGATAATGCTGCACAGTGGGCACACACTCAGTGACCAGCAGCACATTTGCTGAATGCTGGTAGCTATTGACAAATGCCACAGCTCCTCTTGAGCATTAATCATTCCCAGAACCTTCGATTGTGTCGTATGGTCTGCCCATGTGGCCATTATAGTTAGATGGCAGGCTCCAGCAGGGGTTTGGAGGAGAGGATTCTATTTCTGTCTCAGACGGAAAGTTTGTTCTGTTTCCTCAGCAAACAAACTTACCTTCAATTGTCCTCATCAACGTGATGTTGAAAAGTTTAAAAAGTTGGTGCTTTTTCCAATGTTCAAACAAACAGAAAACACTCCAGAAATTCTAGGGATCTAACTCTGAAGTAGGATCAGTCAAATTTGTTAAATCACCCTGGGTGTGTGAGGCCATGTGAGGATCCCTGAAATATTTTGACATGATTCTTGCCCCCAAGGAATATGTAGTCTCGTTAGGGAGCCAAGCTCTACAGAGGAAAGAATGGATGATATAAGTGACCCATAAAAACTGTGCATAATTGTACTTGAGACAGAGAAAGATCAGCAGAACAGGAGTGCCGGTAGATAGAGGCTCCTCAGAGTAGCTGGGCATTGAGCTGCACCTTGAAGGAGGAGTGAGATTTGGAGGAGAGTGCATTTGGAGGAGGAAGGAATGTGGCATCGTCAAGAGGGTGGTAGAGGCTGCGCTGACAGAAGGAATTTTGTTAGGATGGAGTGGGCACTTGCTTGGATAAGTAGATGTTACCAGTTTATGGAAGGATTTGGAAGCTGGAAGGCAGGACATTTAGACTTGAGTCTTTGACCTTGTTAATGCCCAGACTTAGTGGGAAACCCCAAGGTTCCAACATGCACGAAGGGCTCTCACAGTAGCCAGCTACCCCTTCAGGAACCCACGGCAAAAGAGACACACTCCAGAATTTGCTAAAATCAAAGGGTTTGGATTACCAAATAAGAAGCATTGTAGAAATGTATGGAGCACTTGGAACAGTGCCAAGGACATGGGATGTGATGTGTCCAATAGGTGTTGTTGTTATTATAGAGGAAGGCAGGCAAGTCCCCTAAGGACCATGATAAGACCTACAGGTGACAGTGCCAGTTCTTGCACATAATCTGTTCTGTCCATTTACTTCAATCAGCAACTTTATTGAGACCTAGTACATGCCAGGCACTTCCTAGGTGCATAGAATACAGAGGTGGAAAAAAATCGTTCAGTCCTTGCCTTTGTGAGCTTACAGTCTAACCTGTATGTCCATTCGTGGGCTGTCCACCTCAAAATCACCTCAGGCTGTGGGGTGCCCCTTCAGGGCAAACCAGCTGACCCCACCTGTGCATCAGGCCTCTCTCCTATCTAATAAAAGAGTAATATGCAGATTGACCATCACTCCAACACACAAGATGGCTGCCCCCATGTGGTCAAAAGATGGCCACCACAAGATGGCCAGCAGGGGAGGGCAGTTGGAAGGAACCAGGCCTGCAAGGGAGAACAGTTGAGGGTGATCAAGCCTGCAGGGGAGGGCAGTTAGGGGTGACCAGGCCCATAGGGGAGGGCAGTTAGAGGGAAACAGGCTGGCAGAGGAGCAGTTAGGCATCAATCAGGCTGGCAGGGAAGTGGTTAGGGGTGATCAGGCTGGCAGACAGAAGTGGTTAGGGACAATCAGGAAGGCAGGCAGGTGAGCAGTTGGGAGCCAGCAGTCCTGGATTGTGAGAGGAATGTCCGACTGCCCGTTTAGGCCCGATCCTAATGGGCAGTCGGACATCCCTCAAGGGGTCCCAGATTGAAGAGGAAACAGGCTGGGCTGGACACCTCCCCCCCCCACACCCCCCCAGCACGAATTTTGTGCACTGCGCCTCTATTATACACACACACACACACACACACACACACACACACATATGTATATATGTGTGTGTGTGTGAATATATGAAATTTGTATATATATAACATATAAATATATGTAATTTATATAAACATATATTAATAATATATACAATTTCAATAAAAAATATATAATTTAATAAAAAACTATTTTTAAATCACTTCCCTAGCTCTCTGAGCTTCCACCTCATTTCCCTTTCTCTGCTTCTACTTCCCAGTGTAGAATGTTGCTGCCTGAGCCACACTGAATAGGCCTCCCCAGCCTCATCCCAATATGGGGGTGGGGAGTGGAGGATTCCCTTCACACCAATAAACAATTCTTGTGAACTTGCAGTCTAGCTGTATGTCCCTGATACTATCTCCTGGGAGATAGCATCAGATGCCACAGGTTAAGCGTTCAGTCCTACAAGACTGCTCCCCCACCCCACCCTCATACACACGCAGACGTCAGCCCAGCCACAAGCCCAGGCTCTTCCCTGTGCTCCTGAGGAGGAGTTTCCAAGGACCTCCTCCTTGGGGTCTCTGAACTTGAGAATGGCTATCAGGACTGGGGAAACCTGTTTACTCACTATGCTATCCGTTGATTATAAGAAATACTAAAGGGTAAGAATCGATATCAGAGGAAGGGATACCCTGGGTGAGACCCTAAGCAAAGGAGGTTCTGTCTTTGAGGAGCTTGGGGCCCAGTCATTAGAACAGGAAAGTGTTCTGGTTCCCCAGTGAGGAAGCTCTGGGTCAATAATGAACTGTCCTCCTGCGCTTTTATGGAGGCTTCAAATACAGTCATGATTGACCACTGGCAACTGCACCCCATCTTCAGCCCCTCTTCCTGCCCAGAGGGGTGCGGTGGGGATGGGGCTGAAAGTTCCAAACTTCTAATCACTTTGTTGGTTGCCCTGGCAAACAGGCCCCACTTTTGAGTGGGTTACAAAAGCCACCTCATGAACATACAAAAGATACCTTGCCCACTCTCAACACTTAAGAATTTCCAGGGAATTTGGGGAGCTGTGAGCCAGAAACTGTGGATGAAGACCAAATACTTTATGCATCACAATGTTCACACACACTCCATCTTCCTGTTCTTTCATTTCAGTGGGTCCTTGGGTTCTCCAAAGCATTGTTCTCCTCAAGCCTCCTCTACCACTACCCTGCCATTTCCTCCTCCGAATCCCCCTTCTGAGCCACTGCCCTTATTCTACTTCCCTGAGACTCAAGTCGGCCATCAGTAGCACTCTCTCCATGTTCTCCACTTCGAAATCACCTTAGGCTGCAAGCCCATCCTCTTTGTCAGTCCACAGGCATCAGTGGAAGGAGTGAGCCAAGACTGAGCAGTGACTGGAGCACCCTAAAGCCAGTCTCTATCTGTGATCCCATCCCCATCCTTCCCCACCTCTCCAGGCCTGACTCTCCTAGGCACCCCCGTCCACTAGTCTAGCTTCCTCGGGCTCTCTCCCCTGCCTCATTTCTCAAAGCGTATAAATGCACAGATTCACGCACTCTTTTCCCACAAACACCAATTGAGTGCTAAAATGTGCTATGAGCTAAACACTCTTCTAGGATCTAGAGCTGGGGCAGTGAAGAATATAAAATCTCGACTCGGATGGAGCGTATGCTCTAGTGTGGAGAGTTGGCCAATAAACAGACAAATGATGTAGCGTGTCCAATGGAGAAGACTGCAAGCTGAGAGCCATTGGCAATTGCACTCAGAGGGCACTGGGCATGCAGTGAACTGCAGAGGAAGGACCGAGGGCCAGAGAGAGGCAGGCCATGCCACAGAAGGGCCTGCTATGGGTGAGGCTGCTTTATTAAGGTAGAGGAGAAGCTGCCACAGGCCTCCAGCATGGCTGATTTGTTGAGAAGCTTCTGGATCCTGATGTGGCACAGTACAATAGTATGAATAACATTCCCACCATGTTCTTGGACCTGGCTGTGCTGGAAAGGCAAGAAGGCTATCCCTTCCTGCCCTAAAACCCCGGTGGGTCTGGTCGATAATGGAGTCCACTGGCTTGTCCAAGACAAACAATTCCCTCTCTTGCCTGTGGATGGGGAGTAGAGAAATGCATCAGCTCTTGGCTCTATTGTGTGTTTTGCAAACGAACATAATAACAACTTCAGTCTGTTCCGTCCAGTCTATCTCCTCATCTAGGCCCAGGTAAAGAGGAATTTGGGAGAGGATTGGACTGAGTTATACATGTAATACTTCTGGAAAAATAACTCTTTGCTTCATTCTCATAATAAATATATAAAAGTATTAAACTTTTGTCATTTATAGGGTACTTTCGTATTCCTAATCTTATTGAATAGTCAACATATTAGATGACACAAAATCCGTTATAATTTATCATTGAGCTAAACATATTTTCCAGTTAGCCTGGGAATACACATTCTTCGCAAAAAAAAAAGTTTTATTTTCATTGTGTTTAGAGTCTGGTAAGAATTGTCTCAAATTACACAAGAGACTTCCTATCTTGAAAACTTAGGGTCCTGGAGTGGATAGCTTTACATTCCACATGAATTAATAATGGTCTTCCTCCAGCACTCCCAGCAGATGCCCCGGCATACCAATCTCCATGTTCCTCATGCTTGGAATGTGTAATTCCTCCATGAGCGACATTCTGCTCTGGGCAACTTCTATTTTGGGACTAAATTGTTTCTTTTTATAGAAACCAGTACCTTTGTCAAATCAAGTGAGTACATGAGTCATTTGTTCATTTCCTAAAAAACATCACATCAAATTTTTCTCATCTGCTATCCATTTTCTTTTTTAATCAGGAGGAAACGCATTAACAATGCAAATGTCTTGGTGAAATGCCTAAGCTTTCATAGACCACTGCTAAAATGAAAATGCTTTCTGGTGGTAACTAAATTTCACACTTGTTTAAAGAATGATCCCATCACCATTTGCATTTTTACCAACCAAGTAACTATATGCCTCTGCTAACTTGGGGGCTCTACTTCTATAATTCACATTATGGCCTTTTATTTTATTTTTTATATATTTTATTGATTTTTTAGAGAGGAAGGGAGAGAGATAGAAAGTCAGAAACATCAATGAGAGAGAGACATCGATCAGCCGCCTCCTGCATGCCCACAATGGAGATGTGTCCGAAAGCAAGGTATATGCCCCCAACCAGAATCAAACCTGGGACCTTTCAGTCCGCAAGCCGACGCTCTATCCACTGAGCCAAAACAGGTCTCGGAGTGGCCTTTTAGATAACACTGAATGGTTTGAGACGTTGGTGCTAATTAGGGCTTAGGAGGTATTTCATGGTGACTATAATTCTGACAGCACTTTCCTGCGATTTGAGGAATCGGGGGAGGAGAATGAAGCTTGTTTTTTCCTCATATCCTAGGTGGCTATATATGACGAGATTTTATTTCTCGTTAGCATAGTACATTATGCTAAGGAACTGAGACTATGGGGAGAGGCTCTGCTTTCTGTGCAAAAACAAATATGGATGCCTAAAGAGTCACCTAAGGCTGGGCCAGCGTGCTCAGTGGTTGAGCATAGATCCACAACCAGGAGATCATGATTCAACTCCCAGTCAGAGCACATGACCAGGTTGCGGGCTCCATCCCCAGTAGGGCTCATGCAGGAGGCAGTTCATAAATGATCCTCATCATTGATGTTTCTCTCTCTCTCTCTCTTTCTCTCTCTCTCTCCCTCCCTCCCCCCTTTCCCTTCTGCTCTGTAATCAATAAAAATATACATATTTTTAAAAAGAGTCACCTAAGAATTCTTCAGGCATCCCAAGAAGAAATTAGAGGGCAAATAGTAGGTGTATCCAATCTTTTAAGGAGTTTGAGAGCGAAGATTCCATTAAACAATAGATTCAATTGTCTGAACCTTTTCTGCTTGGGCCTTATCTCCCGATCACAGTATCTAGTCAAGAATCATGAGAACACTCATTCCTGGAGGACCGAGGCTGATACTTACTTCTCTCTGCACCTTTGTCTTCTGTACAACTGATGGGTTAGAGAGAGAAGGGGCAGATGAACATGCTTGCTAGATTCTTCTCCCTGGAGAAAAGAAGAAAAGAACTAAGAGATCTAAAAGTACATTAGTACTGCTTAGCTGCAATATTGTTAGACCTTTCATTGAACTAAGGGAACTTCTGACAATGTCTTTGTGAATAAAGCAGTAATGTTAGTTCCTAATATTTTAAAAGGCTTTGGGAAAATGGGCACTGTAAGTTTTCCTACTCCCACTAAAAACACAGTGGAAATTCACTAGTTGTTCCAAGTAATGTTTTCAAAAAGCCTTTCCTCAGAGGACATTGAAATTGATTTTTAGAGAAAGAGAAAGGGAGAGGGGGAGATGGAGAAAGAGAGAGAAACAAAACAAAACACCACATTGATGTGAGAGAGAAACATAGATCAGTTGCCTCCCACACCCACCCAACTGGAATGGAACCTGAAACCTGAGCATGTGTCCTGACCAGGAGTTGAAATGGTGACCTTTCAGTGCACGGGACAATAATCAACCAACTGAGCCACACTGGCCAGGGCCCAAGTAATGTTTAAAATGTGAAATTATTCTGAGTTGTTGTCATCAGATTGCTTATCAAATAGGTGTTCTATGTTCCTAGAAAAATGACTTGGGGTATTAAGACTCAAATCATTGGAGAGGAGAAGAAAAGGCTCAGATTTGCCCTGCATGAAAAAGAGAATTATTTTCACCTTTTCTTTTACCTTCTGTTTATATGTTACATTGAGATAGAGAAAGAGGGTGGAGGAAACCATCCAAAAGAAGAGAGATAACATCTGATAGAGCAGCAAGGCCATATAACTGTAGAACACTAGTACTTCTTTCTCTGTAGTGTGGAAGAGGGAAATGTATGTGGGCCATTTGCTACCATAGAAACCAGCCAAGGTATGTGGGAGGGGGAGGGAAGGCCCACGGCAGGAACGTAAAGATCTTACTTTTTTTCAAAGTTGAAGTGTCCTCCAGTCAATAGGTGATCTTTCTCTTGGCCAAAGGTAGGTAGGTATATGTGTGTGTATCCTTTTTATTGGAATCAGTTCCAATCTGCCTTCCCTGTGACTTTGCCTTTAGAATCTGGATTTTCTGTTTTTCAGTCCAGTGTTTCCTTAAAGGAAGGTTGACAAAAAAAAAAAATCGTTGAGCACCCCGTGCACCAGGCATAGCTCTCCGTAGTGGAGTGCACAGCCTGTAAGACATCTCACACACAGTGCATAGAGCCACTGGATGAAAACCTTCCATTATGCTAAGTTATATCTGTCCCTATTTCCATTCTCAGAAATCTCTTAGAAAATGAGCTGCGCAGAATGAATGCCTTCCCTCTCTAATTCAACAGCTGTGTCCAAATCATGGTTCTTTTTAATTTGTTAAAACTGAAAAAGATTATTACGAACAGATGAAGGAGGCACACTTCCTGTTTCCTGTTCCTTTACAATTCATGTCACAGGCAGCCACCCTTTCCTCGCCGGTTCGTCAGTCCTCTCCAAATTACCAGGAAAGGCCAAGGAGCAATGGACCAGGTGTTTGGAAGCTGCAGACCACACCAAAGTCTGTCCTTCTGGAAAGAGGCTGCAGGAGAAAAGATACCAGCTCAGCGTAAGTATGCTGCTGTGGATGGCAGGGAGCTCCCATTACATAAAAGCAATGAAAACAGTGGTCTTGACAGTGTTGGCGAGGATGCGGAGAAAAAGGAACCCTCGTGCACTGCTGGTGGGAATGCAGACTGGTGCAGCCACTGTGGAGAGCAGTATGGAGTTTCCTCAGAAAACTAAAAATGGAACTCCCATTTGACCCAGAAATCTCACTCCTAGGAATATATCTTAAACTAGAAACACCAATCAGAAAGGATTTATGCACCCCTATGTTCATAGTAGCACAATTTATAATAGCTAAGATTTGGAAACAGCCTAAGTGCCTGTCAGCAGATGGCTGGATTAGAAAACTACGGTACATCTACACAATGGAATGTTATGCTGCCATAAAAAAAGAATTCTTACCATTTGCAGCAATCTGGATGGAACTGGAGAGCCCTTATGCTAAGTGAAATCAGCCAGTCAATAAAAAAAAATACCACATGATCTCACTCATTTATGGATAATAAAGAACATTATAAACTGATGAACAAAAAGATAGATACAGAGGCAGTAAAACACCAACCAGACTGTCAAATTACAGCGGGAAGGTTAGGGAGAGGTGGGGTAGATAAGATCAACTGAAGGACTTCTATGCATGCATATAAACATAACCAATGGACGCAAGACACTGAGGGATGAGGGCATGTATGGGAGCGGGGTAAGGGAGGCAATGGGAAGATATGTACATATGTAACATATTAATAAAAAAAGAATACTTAGGCTACAATAATAAAGGAGTGTTTTAAACCAAAAACAAACAAACGTATAAATAATAAATCCTGTGCCAGCTTAAAAAAAACACACAAAAAACAGCGGTCTTGAATAGAAGTCTCAAAGCAATCAATTGAAAAAGAATTTCATAATACTTTTACAATTGCAAATTAAATGTCTAGTGGGCCCTATCTCCTCTTCTCTGGGACTCTATGTTCTTGGGGAAGCGAGAGAAGTACAGAGGAAACGGTGGATTCACACACTCTGCTTCCTTTCCATTTCTAGTGTGTCTTCATGTATGGCTGAGACTAGAAAGCTAAACACATTTCCCACATTCCTCTGCAGCTAGGGTAATGAATACCAAATAGCTTCATTAACCAGTGTACTCAAGTGAGAGTTGCAGAGAGGAGACCATCTCTCGGTGGCTGGGTGCTGTCTGCTGCCAGGCTCCCCTGTGGAGACACTGGCCCTTTCTGCATGTTCGGCCTCTACCTTTGTGGGTGTGGAAAGACAGTAGCAGGGGCGGCAGTGCCATCTCCTGATCCCCCCTCTTCTGGATTATGAAAGAGCTTCCTTGGCCGGCCAGCTCTGCAGCTCTGGGAATCATTTCTGCAGACCCAGCCCAGAGCCCATCACTCTAGCCCTTCTGACAACACTGAATGCAGGTAATTCCCTGTGTAAGAGTAAGTTCCTATTTCAAGGAGCTTAAAGGGTGTCTGTTTACTAGACCTAAACAGGTGGGGTTGACAAAGGTCAAGGGAAAAAAATCTACTTGTTGACCAAGGCCTAGATGCTCAGAGGGGCCTGATTTGAGAGAAACTCTTGGTGATGACACAGGCAGAGGGGGAGCTCATTTGGTTCCATGGGGCATGGTCTCAGAAGGGAGGCCTACACAGCTCCTGGGGATTATTTCGTGGATATGTGTGTCCCTCCTCGGAATCACCAGCACTCTTCCCTCTGTCCACCCCTTAGGAACTATCCTGTTCCTTGAATTCTCCCACGGTGAGGCCTTTGCTTTCATTTATAGTCCACAAACACTTCCTGAGTACCTACTGTCTTCTGGCAAATGCTAGATCCTCTGCAAAGCAACCCACCTCTCCCCCTCCGAGGCCCCTGCTTCAGACTCCCACAAATCCACAAAACACAAACTTTTCAATGACTCAAACTTTTACACATTCTTCCTTGACTGCCACAATCACAATCCGGGCTCTCAGTCCTGCTTTGTAATCCTATAGCTCCTGAATTTCCTCTCTCAAAGCGTTTCCTCACAGGGCATTGAAATTGCTCACTCACTTCTTTGTCTCCCATGCTAAATGTTAACTGCAGGGATGGCAAAGTCTGTCTTGTTTGCCAGGGTAGACTTGGGACCCAGCATAGTGCCTGGTACTCCCATGGCTCAGACAATCCCATAAATAGTTATTGAATTTATATTCTAGGATACTAAGGAGTTTCAGAAACTTGATTATCTCTGGAAGCTCTCAGATCTAAGATCAAAGGAGGTGATAGAAACTCTGGGTGCTGCGGCAAAATCAGAAGGTGGCAAAATATTTCCTCCCTTTCCAAGTCTTTCATATTTTAGCACCTTCACCACCAGCTTAACGATAAAAAGTTGGGGAGAGAGCGAGAGGGAGAGGGAGAGGGAGAGGGAGAGCAGTTCAAACCACTTTGAACATTCTCCCTCTGCTATACTATTTATTCTTTTCAGATTTTGGCTCTGTCCCTTATAGGATATTTGACCTTGGAGGAATTTTTAACCTGAGACTTTGTTTTCTCATTTATAAAATGGCCACACATTCTTGGACACTGCTCCTGCCTGGAAGAGTGATCTATGTCCCTGCCACTTGCCCTTAAACTTGGGTGGGCTCTGTGACAGCTTGACCAATATCCCACAGCAGAAGGGATGCTGCACCAACTTCCATGCGGGAGCCTTAACAGATGGGCAGCTTCCGGCTCCTGTCTTAGAATGCTCACTCTAAGGCAGTGGTTCTCAACCTTCCTAATGCCAAGACCCTTTAAGACAGCTCCTCATGTGGTGGTGACCCCCAACCATAAAATTATTTCCGTTGCTACTTCATAACTATAATTTTGCTACTGTTAGGAACTGTAATGTAAATATCTGATATGCAGGATGTATTTTCATTGTTACACATTGAACATAATTAAAGCATAGTGATTAATCACAAAAACAATATGTAATTATACATTGTGAAATACTTATTTCTAATTACAAATAAATGAAATTTTGTCTTCAATCGTCATGTAGCATGGGTAACAGTCTTCATATGACAACAGTAAACTACATTGCTACATTTTGCTACACCGAGGAGCAGTGTGTTGGTTCCTAAGACCATGGGAAATAGGTATTTTCCATTGGTCTTAGGCGACCCCTGTGAAAGGGTCGTTCGACCCCCAAAAGGGTCGCAACCCACAGGTTGAGAACCACTGCTCTAAGGGAAGTCGCCCATCACACTATGAAGGAGTCTGAGCTGCCACTGGAGAGGCTGGCTAGAGGGAGAGGCTGGCTAGTCCCAGCTGTCCTGCCATCCCAGCCGAAATGCAGACGTGTGCGTGAAGAAGCCATCTTGGTGTCCAGCCCAGGTGAGGATTCGGATGACTCCCCTCCAGCTGCCATCTGAGGGCAACTTCCTGAGAAGCCCCAAGGGAGAACCCACAGATCTGGAGCCACTGATGCTCAGGGCAGTTTACTAAGAAGCGGTAGATAATGCAACAGGAAGTGATGGCGATGGGATTGTCGCGAAAGGTAAATGAGATTTCTGGTAGGCTAGATCCCGGGAATAAACAAAGCCTTCAATATACACCAATTTTCCTGCCTCTTCCCCTTCCTCTCTGTTAATTCTATGAACTTCCAAGACGGGGTTACTTTCGGTATCATCATTTGAAGGTAGGGTGAGCTGGAGCTGGGCTCTTTGCCAGATGTTTGGAATTTGAACAGCTCCCCTTTCTTCTCTCCATCTTTCTCTTGTTTTCTGTGTTCTTTAAAGCACAGACAGATCATTTAGACTTAAAATAAGAATAGCAAATTCAGCCTTTGTGTTTCAGACAGAAAAATCACAGGCTTGGTACAGGCTCGTGGTAATAAAAATCAAGCCCCAGAAGCATTTTAGAGTCAAAGCAAAAATTCTCCTTGGCAACTTCCATCATCTCTGCATGTGAGTGTGTGTATAAGAAGCAGTTAAACAAAAACTTCAGGCTTCATAATTATTTCACCATGTAAACATGGCTTTTGGATGGTGGGGGTTAAAAAGTACACCGTTACCTGTAATTACAGTCTTGCTACACTTGATTTTACAGCATATCAAAATTAAAATTTGAATTAAGCCGAGAACGGTTTGGCTCAGTGGATAGAGCGTCGGCCTGTGGACTGAAAGGTCCCAGGTTCGATTCCGGTCAGGGGCATGTACCTTGGTTTCGGGCACATCTCCAGTGTGGGGCATGCAGGAGGCGGCTCATCGATGTCTCTCTCTCATCGATGTTTCTGACTTTCTATCTCTCTCCCTTCCTCTCTGTAAAAAAATCAATAAAATATATTAAAAATAAATAAATAAAAATAAAATTTGAGTTAAACCATGTAGAAAGACATGGTACATATTCTAAATGCTTCCCCCTACCCCTCCTTACTCAAATGGCTGAGTTTATTTCATTCTTGTGACCTCCACAGAAGTCATCCTTTTATTATGTTGGTTGCTAAGGTGACGCATCTTGCCAATCATGTTGCCCATCCTAGAAAACTTGCTATCAAAAGCAGTTTGAGATCACCTTTCCTCCACCTTGAATTCCTGGAACACCTAAACCAAGATAGGCAAGAGAGTTCACCTCAGTCTAAATTGGGTCCACATCATAAATCCCATCAAATACCTGGTCAAGGAAGAGGGACTCAAAATACATGTCTGATGTGTGTAGATAAGAGAACTGGTTTATACTTTTATTTTTTAAATATATCTATTGATTTTTATAGAGAGGAAGGGAGAGGGATAGAGAGTTACAAACACTGATCAGCTGCCTTCTGCACATCTCCTACTGGGGATGTGCCCGCAACCAAGGTACATGCCCCTGACCGGAATTGAACCTGGGACCCTTCAGTTCGCAGGCCATTGCTCTTACTCATTGGGCCAAACCTATTAGGGCTGGTTTATACTTTCATATGTCAATCTTTAATATGGCTGAAGATACAAAATTACAATGTTTATCCCCAGGATAATAGCCTCTGGAACCTTAGGGGGCCCACAACGTTAAGAAGGTGGAGATGGGGAATAGGGGTAGGGGGTGGGATGGAGGTGGTCAGCTTGGGTGTCTGGTGGTGACATTTCATAGTCAGTTCCAGCTATAGAATATTTAGATGGGAAACCTAGTCTACTATTGAAAGATGTCTTTCTTTCCCTGATGAGAATGCAAGAGGCTGGAGCTTGGGGTTTTATGAGTGCAAGCACACATCCTTCCTTGGCGTCGTCCTTTTAACTGACTTTGCCCTTCCTCGTGTCCAGAGAGACAAGTGCGGACCCTCCTGGTCTCTGCTTCCGGTGCAGTCGGTGTGCGGACACAGCTGGGGCAGCTGTTTCTTTCCATCTCACAACTCCGGTAGGAGGTGTGACAGCGTGAGGCGCCGGAAAGCTTGTTCGATATAATTACTTCTTGATTTGCTTCTGGGAGTGCAAATGCACCGACCTAGGTGCGTTCACGTGAGCTGGTCAGAGGGTGAGCCATCAGCCGCCCTGTCCAGAGCCAGAGAGTGTAGGTCTACAGACAGACGGGTGGCATTATTTTTGCCCCCAAATAAAAAGTCACAGGTTAGGAGAGTGATCACGGGGTCTTTGGCTACTGATTGCCATTGTAGCCAAATCTATATTCCGAGATGCCACCCCAGATGCACCCAAGTCGGTGCAATCGCGTCCCAAAGGAAGCAGGCAGGCGCGCAGCGGGCAGCAGGGCTCGCACCCGCAGGGGCCCCTCTTCCCGGGCGCAGGTTCCCAGGGGGCTGGGGCCCGGAGGTCAGTGGCTGCAGGGAGTGGGTGGGTGGGTGGGTGGGTATCCGGGCACTGGAGCGGAAGCGGGTGCCCGAGAAGCGCTCTAGGGAGACCCGCTTCCCGGCACCCGAGGCGCCCCCAACCCTTCAGCCACAGCACCTGCCCCGTGCGGGCGCCGCGGGACCCCGGAGCCCGCCATTGGCTGAGCCCTCGGCCCCAGCTCACACGTGGCCCCCACCCCCCCATACACACAGGTGGCCCCGCCTCGGGCCCGCCGCCCCCTTTTACCCGCTGCTCACGGGGCCCGGCACCGGCTCCCGTCGCCCCCAGGGGCGCGGCGCCCGCAGTTCGGCGCCGGGGGCGGGGCCTCGCGCGAGGCGCCCGGGGATTGGCCTCGGGGGGCGGGGGGCGGGGCCGGCCTCGGAGAAAACAGCGCGCGCGCCGCCGGGGAGCAGTCCCCGCCGGAGTGTGAAGCAGCCGGACCTGCGCGAGTCCCGCCGCCCGCTCCTCCGCGCCCGCGTCCCGTTGTCCCAGCCTCCCTCCCGCGGAGCCCGCGGCCCGCGCCCCCCGCCGCTCCCGCGCCGCGCGAGCTCCTCCCGCCCGCAGCCAGCCCCGTCCCGCGCGCGCGCGCGGAGCAGCCCGGCCGGAGCGGCGATGCGCCTCATCCAGAACATGTGCACCATCGCCGAGTACCCCGCCGCGGGCAGCGCCGCGGCCGCCGACTGCTGCCTGCGGGCGCCGGGCCGCCGGCTCGTCAAGATCGCCGTGCTGGGCGCCAGCGGCGTGGGCAAGACCGGTGAGTCCCGGCGCGCGCGCGAGGGCCCGCCGGCCCCCGGGCTGGACGGACGGGGCAGGGCGAGGTGGAGCGGCGGCTGCACTGCACACCCGCCCGTGCGCCCGCGCGCCCCCCGGCTCCTATGCACCCACCGCTCCTCCAGGGGCCCCCGGGCCAGCCTCGCTTCCCGTCCCTCCTCCTGCTGCGGAGGGGAACCGGGACCCCGAGGCCCGGGCCACCGTCCCGGCACCACCGGCACCTCCGAGAGCAGAGCGTCGGGGCTCTTGAGCCTCCGGTGGTGCCCGGCAGCCAGGGTGGGGGGACGACTTGGCTCCCCGGGGCGGGCTTGCAGGAGAGGAAAGGGGTGTCTGCTGGGAGGCTTCGGTGAGGCTGAGCCGGCTCAGAGGAGCGGGGGACCCCCGGCCCTTGCAGCTGGGCCGAGCGGGAACTCGCTCTGCACCGGTGCGGTGTCTGGAAGGAGAGCGGAGGAGCTGCGGCGGGCGGGCGGGCGGGCTGCGGGGTCAGGCATGTCCCGGGTGGCGGTGGCTTTCCCGGGGGGAGCTGGTTCCCGGACAGCAGCGCGCAGGGAAGAAGATGATGGGTCTCACTTAAGCGCCAGCGCTAAGCCTCTGTCTGTCTGTCCTCTGTCTCTGCTCCGACCCGCAGCGCTGGTGGTCCGGTTCCTCACCAAGCGGTTCATTGGCGACTACGAGAGAAACGCAGGTGAGGAAGCACGTTGGAAGGGAACGAACGCTGGCCCCCGGGCTGCTGGCCTCATTTCCAGCGCCTCCCAGGCAGGTTCCTTCCGAGGAGTGACACAGCCAGGCTCAGGGTCCTGCACATCCCACTCTGCCC
>PVJN01031764.1:0-24625 GCA_004026805.1 Lasiurus borealis | reverse complement strand
GAGAAAAGGGTGGGGGTAGAAGGGTAGAAGTCCTAGAATAATAAATAAACTACTAAAAACAAATGCTTAAAAATAGTTCTACTTTGCCCAAAATTACTCAAGTGTCTATGTGACATGTGCTAAAAAGAAAAAAAGAAAAAGTGCTACTTGGAAAACTGTAAAGAGAAACCTTTGGTGACAGTACTTTTGCCATATTCCTGCCTCCAAGTTGGTTCTGTGGTTGGGCTAAAGGGAAGCCCTGACTAGGTCCGCTGAACCCCTTCACGAAACCCATCTCTGGATTTGAACCTCAGCAGGTCGCTCTCAGGAGCTGCCAACTGGACAGCATATTACATCTGGAGCTGTGCCCACATTGTTATTTCCCTCACTTTTCCATTAAAATCGAGACAAAATATGAGCATTCCAGACACCTGGCTTTCCAACATTAGAACTGGCCACCAGCCAACTTCACCTGGCTAGGTGCCCACCTGAGTGGAGAGGGGAGAGTGAAGAAGGCAGGGTCCACAGACTAGGCTATTGAAGGGGGAGAGAGTTGCCGGGGCTGAAACTGCTTGCACTATGGCCAGGCCGGAACCACCTAGAATAGCTGGGTCTGATCCAGTTAGGCAGCTGTCTTAAACTTCTAATGGCTTCACAATCTGTTGAGGAGGTTCTGCCTGTGCCTGTTGCGTCTCTTATCTCCCTTTTAGGCCTCACTCATTTCCTGGCCCCTCCTTATGTCAATCAGACAGGACTCTTTCACCGGCTGTCCTTCACCCTCACTGCTCCCCTGTATGGAGAAGGCAAGACTTGATTTTGATGTAGTTTTAAAAAAAAATTGTAGTGCCTTAGCCAGTTTGGCTCAGTGGAGGTCCCAGGTTCAATTCCTGTCAAGGGCACATGCCCAGGTTGTGGGTTCAATCCACAGTAGAGGGCACGCAGGAGGTAGCCAAGCAATGATTCTCTATCATCATTGATCTTCCTATCTCTCTCTCCTACTCTCTTCCTCTTTGAAATCAATAAAAATATATTTGAAAAAATTGTGGTAAAATATACATAACATAAAATTTAGCATTTTTCATCATTTTCACGTGTACAATTCAGTGGCATTTAGTCAAGTACAACTACATCAAGTATAACATTCACAATGTTGTACTTGACGTAGCCTTCTGATGCAGGGGACCTTTTGAGGTAGCCCATCTGATGCAGTAATTTTTCCCCAACTTGTTTGTTTTTAAAATTTTTGAAAGAGTAGGACAATGTATAGCCATTCACCTAGATTCTCCATTTGTTAACATTTTTCTTTATGTTTTTTCACTCTCTCACAGTGTATACTAGTTTGTTCTTGCAGAAGCACTTGGGATTAAGTTACAGACATCATGACAAATCACTATTGAATGCTTTCCCATGTATCTCCTAAACACAAGGACACACCTTTCAAAGCACAAAGGCCCTTGTTTATTTATTTTTACAGTTCAGGATCCAAAGATCACATCGTATTTAGTTGTCATGTTTTCTTAGCATCCTTGAATGTGGAACACTTACTTAGTCTGTGTGTGTGTATGTATGTGTCTTTCTGTACATTGCTGCTCTGAAGAGTCCAGCACAGTGTTTTGAAGAATATTCCTTGATTTTTTTTTTTTTTGGTCTGTTTCTTTGTGCTTGGATTCAAGTTAAGCATTATTGGTACAAAGGCAATTGTTTTGACATTAATTGGTATACAGCAATTCAATTGTGGTACTAACCACCTGGAGTTAGCACAGACTCCACAAGTAGAGAACAGTCTCTCAAAAGACTGCCTTCACTTGAGATGCCAGCTGTAAGTTCAGGGGAGCCCCAGGCCACCACACTCTGATCAACTTGCCTCAAATTCTGGGGTCCTTAGGACCCACTTGAGTTCAATAATTCACTAGGATGATTCACAAAACTAAAAAAAATGCGATTGTAGGGGAGGAAAAATCATTTTCCCTCTATTCTTCTGGGTTCCTGGCCAAGACCCCCCATAATAAAAGTCAGACTAACAGGAAGAAACTATACAGAAGTTTAACAACATTCATATCTCCAATATACATGGGAGTGACTCCCCGAAACGGCCTAAGCCCCACCATAAATATCTTCTTCAGCTAAAGACGAAAGAAAATATCCAGGGTGGGAAAAGCCAGTTATTGGAGGTTATCAGGCAAAGCACAGTCAACAAGGTTGTTTGCAGAGTTAAGTAGGTACCTTCTCCATTTATGAGCTTCTAGAGATTTAGTCATCCTTTTCTTCCTGGTACAAAGAGGGAGACACCCTTACAAATGAAGATTTCCTTTATAAATGTGTCTCTTACGAAAGAGTAACTTCTACTTGGTTTTCAGAGAGTCTCCCATATCTGCTGCTTTTTAAAAAGCACAATTTACAATAGCTAAGATTTGGAAACAGCCTAGGTGCCCGTCAGCAGATGAGTGGATCAGAGAACTATGGTACATCTACACAATGGAATATTATGCTGCCATAAAAAAGAAAAAATTCTTACCATTTGCAGCAACTTGGATGGAACATTATGCTAAGTGAAATAAGCCAGTCAATGAAAGAAAAATACCATATCCTCTCACTCATTTATGGATAATAAAGAACATTATAAACTGATGACAAAAAGATAAACACTGAGGCAGTAAAGCATCAAACAGACTGTCAAATTACAGCAGGAATGTTAGGGAGAGGTGGGGTAGATTAGAGATCAACTAAAGGATTTGCATGCATGCATATAAGCATAAACAATGGACACAAGACACTGGGGGGTTAGGGTATGCATGGGAGTGAGGGGGGCAATGGGAAGAGATGTATACATGTAATACATTAATAAAAAATAAAAAATAAATAAAATGAAATACAGTGTAATAAAAAATAACCAGTTTAAGATAATCCTTATTCCAAAGCATATTGTGAGTGTCAAATTCTGTTCCCCTTCACAATACCTATTAGTATAAAAGCTACAGCCCAGGAATGGCCAAATGAAGAAACATTGAGGTGAGGTCTGGGAGAGTCTTAAACACACAGCTTCTGTGCCATGTCCCTCTGGAAGCAGAGCACATCACCTTCCTAGGACATCAATGTGTTCACCAGATAGGAAGTTCCACTGAGTTACAGTGTCCAGAAGTTTTATTGGTGTTTCATGATGTAGGCATAATTGAGTGAATCATTCATCACATGATTGAGCTCAGCCCTCTTCCCTTCCCCATAATTTGGTTCAAAGTTCTGACCTTCTGATCATGTGGTTTGTCTTTCAGGTAGTTTCATCCTGAAACTATCTAGGGCCCATCATGAGTCTTTTATTTGATTTTAAATATATTTTTATTGATTTCTGAGAAGAAGGGGGGAGAGGGAGGGAGAGAGAGAGAGAGAAAGAGAGAAATATCAACGATGAAGAGAGAATCATTGATCGGCTGCCTCCTGCATGCCTCACACTGGGGATTGAGCTTACAACCTGGGCATGTGCCCTGAATGGGAAATGAACCATGACCTCCTGGTTCATAGTTGCCATTCAACCACTGACCCATGCTGGCCAGGCATGAATCACCTTTTGGCATAAACTCAGGTGTGATCCAAGGGGTTCATGAATAACAAAAACAATCAACCACTAAGGATATTTCAAGGGTTTTAGAAGCTCTCTGCTAGGAACCAGGTTCAAAGACTAGAAAAACTAACCTGAGTCCAGGTGCCAGAGGGAAGCTGGTGCCGGCAGCCAGGGGAAAGAAGGCCTATTCTTGCATGAATTTTGTGCATTGGGCTGCTAGTATATGATATAACAGCGATTCCTCCTTCACACCTGCTAGTGGGAATTGAGTTTGAAACCCAGGCATGTGCCCTTGACCAGAATCAAATCTGGGACCCTTCAGTCTGCAATCCAATGCTCTATCCACTGAGCGAAACTGGCTAAGGCCCTGTTTAAAATTTTTTAATAAAGTAACATTATGAATAGATTCCATTATTCTTTATTTTTATATTCAAAGTATCCTAGATTTGTCCAGTGAAAGTCCCTTCAAACTGGCTCCTTGTCCCATTTTGAGTACCCAGTTACTCTTTGGCCAAACATGGTGTTAATGATGTTGTTATGCTATCAGGCCATTTGATGCAATTGAATAAGAAGTAAAACAACCATTAGTTATCATATTGTAAGTGAGACAGTGTCCCTCTTTCACTGAGATGTTCTCTATCACCAATTCCACCCTCTATGGAAGAGGTTCCCACATGAAGGGGCTGTCTGGCCTGGGGTGAAGGACGTGACACCAACAGAGAGATCACAAATAGCCTAAGTGTCACTTCCTGGGGCATTCTTGGGATGTTCAAGCTGATTTTCATGCTCCTATTATATGTTCATACAACATCCCGTCTTTTCTTTTGCTTATAACGTGTCACTTCTGGAATTATCTATTCCATGTCTATCTATCCTACTAGATGGAAAGCTCATAGGGACAGGGCACCGCTGGTGTTGATTACTATACTTTATAAAGCCCTGATTAGATATAGCAATATCTTGAAATTCAATTTTCCTTAGGTGCCAAATTTATTCCATTTTTTAAATCTTTACCTGAGGATATGTTTTTACTGATGTGTGTGTGTGTGTGTGTGTGTGTGTGTGTGTGTGTGTGTGTGAGAGAGAGAGAGAGAGAGAGAGAGAGAGAGAGAGAGAAACTGCTCTGAGAAACATCTATCGGTTGCCTCTTGTATATGCACTGACTGAGGATAGAACCTGCAACCTAGGTATGTGCCCTGGCTAGACATCGAACCCACAGACTTTTGGTGTATAGGATAATGCTCCAACCAACTGAGACACCTGGTTAAGGCAAAAATTATTCAAATTTAAGTTCATGTCTGATATTCTTTTTATTATGATGAATGCACTTCGAAAAAGAGATAAGACATATGAAGTACTTGTTAAGAGAAATAGGTAACTGTGGGTTGGGTTTGACAACCTTCTTCCAATTTGTGGTATCTGCCAATCCCAAAACATATTTCACTCACATTGCATTTTAAAAGTCACAGGATAATCTTTTCTATAAAGCTACATAAACATACTATTTAAAAATTCTCAATATAAGTTGAGGGGATGTGTCTAATAGGGGTGAAACAATTTCTTAAACAAAGTCATTGAGACTTTCTGAACAGGGTACTTATGGCTATAAATGACAGAGAATCCAATTCAAAATAGCTTACTTAGGAAGAAAAATTATTATTTTATAAAATAAGATTCAAAGATGAGTTGGTTTGAAGTTTGGATAAGTTTTTTCACTTTTTCTCCTTTTCTACCCACACATATATATTTTTAAAATATATTTTATTGATATTTTTCTAGAGAGGAAAGGATAGGGAGAGTTAGAAACATTTATGAGAGAAGAAACCAAGATGTTTGCATAAGTAAACACCTAAACTGCGCCTCGCACAACAATTTCAAAACTATAACTAAAAGACAAAATGACACCATCCAGAACCACAGGAAAGCTGGCTGAGTGGAAATTCTACAACTAGAAGGAAAGAGGAAAACACATTGAGACTCAGAGGAGCTGCAAAAGACTGAGGTACTGAGACACACGCGGAGAGGACTGGCGGCTGAGTGCATGGCTGGCTTTCTATAGTGGGAGGGAGACAGAAGCTCCCAACTGCAGTGAACTCCAGTTCTGGGCAGACTCATTCCGGGGGAATCTGGACTGTCAGGAAAAGAGGAAAACACACTGAGACTCAGGAGAGCTGCGGAAGGCAGAGGTCCAGAGGCGCACGAGTGCAGAGAGGACTGACTGCTAAGTGTACTGCTGGCTTTCTCTAGCGGGAGGAAGATGGAAGCTTCTGACTGCACTGAATTCCAGTTCTGGAAGAGACTCTGGGGACCCAGACTCACTCAGGGGGAATCTGGATTGTCTGGCAGCATGTGAAACTCAAGGGTGGCTTTCTCTCAGAGGTGCTTACAGCAATTACTGAGGGTCACTGAGACCCAAAGGCCTCAGAGGGCAAAGCTGACAGAAGCCAAGGCTGTCTGCTCCACCCTGAGACTCCGCCCCATCCAAGCTGAGCACAGAGGCTTTTGCAATTTGCAAGTCTTGTCTCATAAGGGCATCTCCAGCACAGAAGTTCTCCTAGCATAGAAACTGGTGATCCTCACAGCCAATTGGCCTGGAGGTCAATTCCTCCCAGTGATACAACAACAATCAAGGCTTAACTACAACAAGGATGTGCACACAGCCCACAAAGGGGTGCATCAAGAGTATCCACCTCAGTTAACTGAGGAGGATGAACCACTGGGCCCTATAGAACACCTAGCAACTCTACCAACTCAGGAAAGCAACAAAAATGAGAAGACAAATGAAAGAAGTGGAGGAAAGCAAATGACTGGATATAGAGTTAAAAACCATGGTTTTAAGGTTTTTCAATAATTTTCTAGAAAAAGGTGATAAATTTAGTGAGACCCTTGAGGATATGAGCAAGACCCTCGAAGATATGAAAAAGGACCAACTAGAAATTAAAAATACACTGACTGAAGTAAAAAATATTATACAGAGACCTAACAGCAGACTAAAGGACCACAAGAATCAAGTCAAAGATTTGAAATACAAAGAAGCAGAAAACATTCAACTGGAAAAGAAAAAAGAAAAAGGAATCCAAAAATTTGAAGATAGCACAAGGAGCCTCTGGGACAACCTCAAGCATATCAACATCCGAATTATGGGGGTCAGAAGAAGAGTGAGAGCAAGATACTGAAAACCTATTTGAAGAAATAATGACTGAAAACTTACCCTACCTGTTGAAAGAAATAGACTTACAAGTGTAGGAAGCACACAGAACCCCAAACAAAAAGAATATAAAGAGGACCACACCAAGACACATCATAATTAAAATGATAGAGAGCAAAAGACAAAGAAAGAATATTAAAAGCAGCAAGAGAAAAACAGTCAATTACCTACAAGGGAGCACCCATATGATTGTCAGCTGATTTCTCAACAGAAACTATGCACACCAGATGGAAGTGGCAAGAAATATTCAAAGTGATGAATAGCAAGAACCTATATCCAAGATTACTCTATCCAGCAAAACTATTATTCAGAATTTAAGGTCAGAAAAAGAACTTCACAGATTAAAAAAAAAACAAACTAAAGGAGTTCATCATGCCAAACCGGTATTATATGAAATGCTGAAAGATACTCTTTAAGAAGAGGAATAAGAAGAAAAAGGTAAAGATAAAAATTATGAACAACAAATACATATCTATCAACAAGAATCTAAAAAAAAATCAAATGAATAATAAAATGATGAAGAGAATAAACTGGTAAATATAGTAGAATCAGAGGCATAGAAAGGGAGTGGACTGAAAATTCTTGGGCGGGTGGGGAAGAGTGTGGGGGGTGCAGGAAGAGACTGGACAAAAATTGTACACCTATGGATGAGGACAGTAGGGAGGGGGAGGTAAGGGCAGGGGATGAAATGAGAACTGTGTGGAGGGGAGCTATCAGGGTGGGTGGGAGAACAATTGTAATAATCTAACAATAAAGATTTATTAAATTTAAAAAAAAGAGAGAGAAACATCAATGAGAGAGAAACATCAATCTCCTGCCTCCTGCACACCCCCTACTGGGGATGTTCCCACAACCAAGTTATATGTCCTTGACCAAAATCAAACCTGGGACCCTTGAGTCTGCAGGCTGAAGGAAGCTCTATCCACTGAGCCAAACTGATTAGGGCCTGCCCACACATATTAATCTTTACTCTAGCTCACCCATGATGACAAAGATGCCACATGCAGCATATCACTGAGCAAACAAGGAACCTTCCCTTCCTTCATGTTTCTTTAAATATTTAAATTTACATAAAATTCCCTTTTTATTGTGCAGTTGAGTTTTGACAAATACATAATTATGTAACCAGCCCACTATCAAAATATAGAACAGTTCCATTAAACACCAAATCCCTCATGTTGTAATTTTGTAGTTAAACCTACCCACTAAGCCTAACTCTGGCAACCACTTCCTTGTAATTCCAATGTGTGTGCAGTGGTGTATCACTGTAGCTTTCATTTGCATTTCCCCAATGCATACTGACTTTAACATCTTTCCTGTGCTTATTTGCCATCTATATATCTTCTTTAGTGGAGATTCTGTTCAAATCCTTGCTCTTGTTTTTATTGTTGTTTTCCCTCACTATTGATTTTGAAGATTCTTTGTATACTCTGGATACAAGTTATTTGTCAGATATGTGTTGCCAATATATCCTCCAAAGCCTGGGGATTGTCTTTTCATTCTCCAAATACTATCCTTTGTGAAGCAAATGATTTAATTTTGATGAAGTATAGTTTATTACATTTTTTCTTTCATTGATTATATTTCTGGTGTCATATCCAAGAAGTCTTTTAGATTTTCTTCTAAAAGTTTTGCAGTTTTACATTTAGGTCTGGGATCCATTTTAAGTAAGTTTTTGTATAAAGTGTGAGGAACAGATAAGGTTCAAGTTTTGTTTTTGTTTTTTTCATGTGGAGGTTCAATTTTTCAGCACCATTTGTTGAAGACTACTTTTTAATCCATTAAATTGCCTTTGGCCCTTGGTTAAAATTGATAAGACTTCATTTGTGTGGGTCTATTTCTGGACTCTATTCTGTTCCCATATGTCTATTCTCTTACCAATATCAGTCTGTCTTGATTAGTATAGCTTTAGTATAATAAATCTTGAAGTCAGGTAGTATGAGTTCATTATCTTTATTTTTAAAAAATTGTTTTGACTATTATAATTCCACTAGAGGCCCAGTGCACAAAATTCATGCACAGGAGTAGGGTGTCCTTGAGCCCAGCCTGCACCCTCTCCAATCTGGGACCTCTTGAGGGATGTCCAACTGCCCGTTTAGGCCCGATCCCAGTGGAATTGGGCCTAAACGGGCAGTCGGACATCCCTTTCACAATCCAGGACTGCTGGCTCCCAACTGCTCACCTGCCTGCCTTCTTGATTGCCCCTAACCACTTCTGCCTGCCAGCCTGATCACTCCCTAACCATGCCCCTGCCAGCCTGATTGATGCCTAACTGCTTCCCTGCCAGCCTGTTTGTCCCTAACTGTACTCCCCTGAGGGCCTGGTCAGCCCCACCCCCCAACTGCTCTCTCCTGCAGGTCTGGGTCCCCTCAATTTCCCTTCCCTGCAGGCCTGGTCACCCCAACTTCTCTCCTCTGCTGGCCTGTCACCCCTAACTGCCCTCCACTGCTGTCCATCTTGTGGTGGCCATCTTGTGTCCACATGGAGGCAGCCATCTTGTGTGTTGGAGTCATGGTCAATCTGCATATTACTCTTTTATTAGATAGGATAGAGGCCTGCTGCATGGGTGGGGGCCAGCTGGTTTTCCCTGAAGGGTGTCCCACATCAGGATGGGGGTTCCCTTGGGGCATGAGGTGGCCTGGGCGAGGGGCCTATAGTGGCTTGCAGGCCTGCCACGCCCCCCAGCAACCCAAGCAGAGGTCCTAGTATCTGGGATTTATTTATCTTCTACAACTGCAACTTTGTAGTCTGGAGTGGAGCTAAGCCTTTATATATATATATATATATATATATATATATATATATATATATATATTTTTTTTTTTTTAATTGATATTCTACAGAGAGTAAGGGAGAGAGAGATAGAGAGTCAGAAACATTGATGAGAGAGAAACATCCATCAGCTGCCTCCTGCACAACTCCCACTGGGAATGTGCCCACAACTAAGGTACATGCCCTTGACTGGAATTGAACCCAGGACCCTACAATCCGCAGGCCGACGCTCTATCCATTGAGCCAAACCAGTTTCAGTGGAGCTAAGCCTTTTGCTCACTCCATGGCAGCAGCCATTTCTGTTAGAATTTATTTATCTTCTATAATTGAAATTTTGTTGCCTTAAACAGAGGCCTGGGCCAGCCAGGGTTTGTGGAAAGCTTGACTTCCTTCGTCGCTGGAGCAACCCAAGCCTCCCTCCTGTTCTCTCTGTGGCTGTAGCCACCTTGGTTGGGTTACTTTGCATAGTTGTTCCTGATTGGCTGGTGGGCAAGACTTATAGGTGTAATGGAGGTATGGTCAAGTTGCATATTACTCTTTTGTTAAATACGATTGACTTTCCATATAACTCTTAGAATAAATTTCTTGAAATACATAAAAAAATCTGCATATTTTGATTGATATTGTGTTGAATTCACATATTAATTTGGGGACATATTAACAAGACTGAATTTTTCTAATCCATGAAATCAGTATAATGCACTCTTTTAATTCAAGAAAATATCCCTGGTAGATCTCCTTCATGTCTCATGAACTCGAATGGATCACTGAGCCCAAAGTCAGCTATTGTCAAGAAGAGTAAGACTGACATGACAGTGTTTTTGAAACTTTGCCTCATGACCCATTCATGTATTGAAAACATCAAATGTAGTGGGTCAGGATCACCATTAAAAAAAAAAAAATTAAGAAGTAACATCACAGTGTAATGCACAATAAAAGGATATTGTTTTATTAAACTTTCTTTTCCATTTTCTATAAAAATTATATAGAATTCATGTGTGTACAGAGTTGCCATGTGAAATTTATTTCTTGCTCTGAGTTTTAGTCTAAAAAGTTTGTAGTCTTAGATTTTATTCTGAACTAGGGACAGAGTTGCCCTCCCTGAAGAGTAGAGATCAGAACAAAATATGGGCCCACTATTTGAAAGAGAGGAAGATTAGACATTGAATACTCAAGCCGCAGAACTTGCCATACCCCATAACATTTGTTTTTCCCTTCATGGTGAATTCTCTGTCTTTCCATACTTTTAGTCTCTGATTGATGAAAACATGCCATTTTGCCCAAGTTGAAGAATCATGGACACTCATACAAACCTAAATATTCTATTGCTGTTTAAAAAGGAAAAATGGTTCTCTTTTAGAAATGAAGCAAAATTGGAACAGTTTACCCCTGACAATAATTGCTAGATTTAAAAAAAAAAAAGTTCCATATTTCAGATGGACATTATCAGGTAACTATACTAACAAAACAGAGAGAATACTTGTATTCAGAGTATAGTATCAGCACACCAACCTATTTAAAACTGTAAATGTATTATATTAAATCCCAGGTAACTGGTTATGTAAGCTGTAGGCCCAAGGTCTATGAATGTAGTTTGGTGAATTCTCAGAATCAAAACCTTTGAAGATAAGAAAGGAATTTTGTTGTGGAATATCATTTCTTGGCACTTGCCCTGTTACACCAAGTTCTTAAAAGGCCAAAGCAATTTATAGAACCAGTTTTCTGTCAACTTACAATTCACAATTTGGTAATCACTTCTAAATGTCAGAAAATGAAGATATTTCACAAACCTTAGAAACAAGTTGCATGTTTAAAAGTACCACTAAACATTGAGGCTTATGATTTCCAATGTCTTACAATGCTGCATGAGAATATTACAAAAGCATATGGCACCTCTCTTCCAGATGATCTGTGAGACAGCTGAATAACTTTGCATTATCCAGGTTAAATCTGTCTTCTCCCCAAACAATATAGATGTCCTCTAAGCTTTTCCATTTCACAGTTGTTTTTCCACTTTGGTAGGAGGCTTGAAGCATTGCCTCAGTTTACCTTGGGCTGAGACGTTAGAGACTTATCCCTACCCAGTTCCAGTAAGTGCCCATGCCTTCCTTTAAAGTCACAAGATCAGAAACACCGAATCTGGAATACCATTACTTGTCAAAGTTAATGACATTTTTAGGTATTTTCTTCAATGGAAGGAGGAACTTGGGAACTAGGGGAAAGAGGTAAGATAAATATGTAATAACTAGAAGCCTGATGCACAAAATTCGTGCATGGGGGGGAGGGTCCCCTCAGCCCAGCCTGCTCCCTCTCCAATCCGGGACCCAGTGGGGGATGTCTGACAGCTGGTTTAGGCTGAATCCTGGGGATAGGGCCTAAACCGGCAGTCGGACATCCCTCTCACAATCCTGGACCACTGGTTCCTAATCACTCACCTGCCTGCCTGCCTGGTTGCCCTACCTGCCCCTCCCCCACCCACCCAGCTTGACCGCCCCTCAATGCCTCTGCGTGCTAGCCTGATTGCCCCTAATTGCCCCCTACTGCTGCCAGGTTGCTCCCAACTGCCCTCTTCCTGCTGGCCTGGCTGCCCCTCACTGCCCCCCTCTGCCAACCTGGTTGCCCCATGCAGCCTGCTATTCAGTCATTTGGTCATTCCTTGCTAACACCCCCACTGACCTGGTCATAGGTAGCCATCTTGTGAGGGCATGAGGGTCAATTTGCATATTACCTCTTTATTATATAGGATAATGGCTATAATGTATTCCTTGTTTATGGCATCATACATTTTACATGTTATTTTATTTGAATCTGTACCTGTGAGGTAGTTATCATTTAGCCTTCAAGTATTTTGGAGGTTAAGTAAATTAACCAACAGCACATACCAACTATACTGTTAACCTTAGCCTTCTGGAAGGTGTAGATGTCTTGTTCCTTATTATACCTGCACAATTTAGAAAAATGCTCGGAACATAGTGGTTCCTTAATAAATGTTTATTGAATCAATAAATGAAAGAATGTATTAATCAGCATGAAAGAGCTAGGATTAAAATGTGGGTCTTTCAGAATCTGTGGTCTTTTCTCTTACTCTCTTTCTACCATATTCCATAGCATCCTCACAGGGTAGGAGTGGCTTCCATGCTTAGCCTCCTATTGGCTTCTCTTCCTGGGAGTGAGGCTGTAGAGCCCAATGTGCAGCAGCTTGCACCTGCTGACTCTGGCTTTTGATTTCTGTCTAGGGCATCTCCCAGCTATTTCCTTCTAGAAAGTTCTGGGTTTGGTCACCTTTGGGTCCTCTATTGTGGGAAATGGTAAACTGGGCATTGCAGCACAGGGAAACAAATTGGTAGTAAGAATAAAGAGGAGAAAATGAAGTCTCAGCTGCAAACCTACGGAACCCACAAGATGACATAAACTTTTGAAATAGCATGAGCATGTATGTTCTCTTTTTCTCGTGCAACTGCTGTTTATGAGCAGTTCTCTCAATTTGCTGAGAAATAGGGGGTAGGAGAAGAGGGGCAAAACATACAATGCAAATAAAGACATTAGCATTCAGATGAGGTGAATCATATTTTTTTCAAACAGAAGATCAAGCCCCAAGTGGGCAGAAATAATAAAATAGTAATCCTTGTGGTTGTGATGTTGGACACTAAATGGGTCTGAGGCTGCCTGTCACTACTTGAGCCAAAGTAAGTAGAGACAGGGTTGAATCATATGAGCATTTATTCCAATAATGCCGGCAGTGGGGGGAGAGCAGGCAGTCAACCTGGAAACTTGGCTCTGACCCACCCTATAGTTAGTCAGGGAATAATCATTAAACATCTGTGTCCTATTCTTATTCCCTGCCCTTCCCCCTATCAGCTGAAAGAGAAAATATTAGTTGCATTGTTGATCACAGGGGTTGGTGGAAGGGAAGTTTTGGTGCCAGAGAGAGCTGGGCTCGAATTTCTACTCCATGTATTGGTTTCGTGTCCTAGGATAAGTCCACTATTATTCCTGCACAAAACCTATAACTGCTTGAGAAAACAATATAAAATGTGCCCTCAAGCCAAAACCGATTTGGCTCAGTGGATAGAGCGTCGGCATCCGATTGAAAGGTCCCAGGTTCGATTCTGGTCAAGGGTGTGTACCTTGGTTGCAGGCACATCCCCATTAGGGGACGTGCAGTAGACAGCTGATCGATGTCTCTCTCTCTCTCATTGATGTTTCTAACTCTCTATCTTTCTCCCTACCTCTCTGTAAAAAATCAATAAAATATATATATTTTAAAATGTGCCCTCAAAATGCCATTGTCGTTCTTGTAGGGCTCACAGGTGGATTTTATTAATAATGCTCAGTCATGGTAACTTCCTATTTTAAAGGGTGCTTCTTACTAAATATATGTTCTGTTCTGTTATTTTTCCTGCTGTTGAAGCAGTGTGTATGTCAAGAAGCATGAACAAGTTATTGTTTTTAAGTTTTACAATTAAAGAAATAATTATTTAAAACATTTCACCTTGTAATTTTGGTTGCTAGAGGACACTGCTTTAGTCACCCATCTTGATTACTATTTTTCCTCTGATACTCTGCTTCTTTGTATAAGGGGAGATACATAATCATTATCTTTCTTGATATATATTAGGTTCTAAATACTCAGTACCTATAATGATGATGATAATGTAACAGATTCTGTGAGGCTGAAATTTTTCAAAGAGCAGCATTCCAACCTAATAACAGAATGGACAGGCTGCTGCTATTTCTGCAACAGATAGAGCTTTCTTCTTCAATGGCAAAATAAAAAAACAGAATTGCCTTCCATAACCACTGCCCTGTTAATGGCTTTCAGCACAATGGTATTGAAAAGTTTTAGCACTTTTGGTTAACTTCACTTTTTTTTTGAGATAACAAGTTTTTACCCTAAAACAAAATATCTATCTATCTATCTATCTATCTATCTATCTATCATCTATCTATATATCTATCAGCTATTTGACACTATGGTTTTAGGCAAAGACACACTCACCAATTCACTTGCCACAACAATTTTCTAATCAGATAACATCATTACATCTCCAGATATTTTGCTTTGCCTATATGAGCCAGGCAAGAAGAGCAAATGGGTAGCACATTTTCTAAGACTCTTAAATCCTGCTATGTGTGTACAGGTAGTCCCCAGTGGTTTGACTTTATCATTTTTTAAAAGGTTTTTATTGATTTCAGAGAGGAAGGGAAAGGGAGAGGGATAGAAACATCAATGATGAGAATCATTGATCAGTTGCCTCCTGCATGCCCCCCACTGGGAATCAAGCCCACAACCTGGGCATGCATCCTGTTTGGGAATTGAACCATGACCCCCTGCTTCATAGGTTGATGCTCATCCACTCAGCTACATTGGCCAAGCTTGACTTTACATTTTTGACTTTATGATGATGTGACGGCAATATGCAGTATGATATTTTCTCACTGCTAGATAAGACAAGGATCTCAGGTCTGGGCAGTTGTAAATGTTACTTTTTACTAAATGTCAAAATATAACACAGTATTTTGCAGATACAGCAGTAAACAGGATGAGCTGATAGAAACTCAACCAACTAAAAGTAGTCAAATGCAAAAAAGAAATCAACATGGAATTGACCAAACAATGCATATAAGCAAAGGGCTAAGGGTCCCTTCTAGGCGGCAGAGCTTTGATATGAATCCCCTGTCTCCTTTCCTTGCTCAACGTAAATAAAACTATCCTGAGACAACCACATCTGGTTTTTGAACAGACAACCCCAAGTGGTGAACCTCTTAAGTTCCGTAATATCATGATGTTGGGCAGCGGCTGCTCCCTCTCAGCCATATGATGTCCAGGATAAACCACGGATATCACAGTGTACTGTATTGCCAGTGTTTTTGGATATTGTCTTCTAGCACATTTAAGGTAGGCGAGGCTAGGTTGTGATGTTCAGTAGGTTAGGTGTATTAAATGCATTTTCTACTTATGTCATTTTCAACTTAAGATGGGTTTATCAGGACATAACCCCATTGTTAAGTCTAGGAGTATTTAGATATTATTACCATATGTTTCAAAGCAATATTGTGTTTGGCCTTTCTTCAACTCTAAATGTGTTTTTCTGTGCTATAATCTTATTTTTAAATGCATTTTGAGTGTAAGATAACCTTGAGCTATCAAAGTTGAAAAAAGTGTGCAAAATTATTTTAAGAAGGGAATACATATCCCAAAATATGATTCCTACTTACTTTCTTCTAGTACTTATCACCCACTCCCACAACTTTTCTTCTTCAATCAATGACTAAAATGAGCTATGGGATTCACCAACATATGGATAATATTTATATAGTCTCTCCTTACTTTCAATTTACCCTCTATTATTTGAACGTGCTTTCAATGAATTATTTTTTTTTTTACTTGTGGAAATTACTTGGGTAGAGATAGAACACATCATAGTTTTTCCCATTAGAATTCATGGGAATATTTTTTCATATTATGGCTGCTCAGAACATCAGGGTTTACAAGACTGGGTTAAAGTCACTAAGTGAAGGATAGATTGGAGAGATAAAAGGATTTATGTTCTGTATGTGACATGTTTTATCAACTCCATGTGTTGAAAGCCTTTGTGAAGGGAAAAAAGCAAAAGACCATTTAGTCTGCTGACTTTTGGACATGACATAAAATAATATAATAAACTTGAACATGAACACCATACTTTTTGGTTAGTCTTCCTATCTCATTCATGTTCCAGTCATTTTCAGTCTCTTTCTGCTGTTCCTGATCTCTATATGTGAGGGTCCCAGGCAGCATTGTGATGGTTAATGTTTAACAGCTGGCTCTGTGGAGGAAAAAAATCTGGTGCGTGGTGTTTGCCAATTTTCATGGTGCAAATATTTCCACTGCGGCTGATTTCAAGCCATTTGCATGATGTTAGTGAATGGGGGCTGGGAAGATATGCGTAGTCAGCTCCCACTAGCAGGTTAGAACCAGTTCCAGCTCACAACTGGCCCTAGGATTTAGCAATCAGCCCCTTTCTTTATTTATAGCTTTTCCTAGGTGATCTCACCAAATTCCATGGTTTTAAATATTATCCATATGTTGGTGAATCCCAAAGTAGATCTTATGCCCAATCTATCTCATTTGCTCATATTCATATCCAACTGATGTCTTCATTTGACTATCTCATAAGCATGTGAAATTTAACAAGAACAAAACAGAACTCTTGATTTCACCCGTTTGCCTCTAAAGTCTTCCATCATCTCAGTGGTTGGCATCATCATTCACCTAGTCCAGTGGTCGGCAAACTGCGGCTTGCGAGCCACATGGGGCTCACAAGCCGCAGTTTGCCGACCACTGACCTAATCACTCAATTTTAAACTCTCTGAATCATCTTTGATTCTTTCTTCCTCTCATATACCCCATGCCCAACTCATTGGCAGTCTTATTATCTGTGCTTTTATTTTATTTTATTATTTTTTAAATTTAATAAATCTTTATTGTTCAGATTATAATAATTGTTCCTCTTTTCCCCCCCCATAGCTCCCCTCCACCCAGTTCCCACCCCACCCTTTCTCCTTAACCTCTCCCCACTGTCCTCATCCATAGGTGTACGATTTTTGTCCAGTCTCTTCCCACACCCCCATACCCTTTCCCCTTAAGATCTGTCAAGCCACTCCCTTTCTATGACCCTGGTCCTATTATATTCACCAGTTTATTCTCTTCATTAGATTTTTTTATTTACTTGATTTTTAGATTCCCTTGTTGATAAATATGTATTTGTTGTTCATAATTTTTATCTTTACCTTTTTCTTCTTCCTCCTCCTCTTAAAGAATACCTTTCAGCATTTCATATAATACTGGTTTAGTGTTGATAAACTCCTTTAGCTTTTTCTTATCTGTGAAGCTCTTTATCTGACCTTCACTTCTGAATGATAGCTTTGATGGGTAATCTTGGTTGTAGGTTCTTGCTTTTATTATCACTTTGAATATTTCTTGCCACTCCCATCTGGCCTGCATAGTTTCTGTTGAGAAGCTAACAGTCATATGGGTGCTCCCTTGTAGGTAATTAACTGTTTTTTTTTTTTCTTGCTGCTTTTAATATTCTCTCTCTTTTTATTTTGCTCTTGGCATTTTAATTATGATGTGTCTTGGTGTGGTCCTCTTGGATTCCTTTTGTTTGGGGTTCTTATGCACTTCCTGGACTTGTAAGTCTATTTCTTTCAACAGGTGGGGTAAGTTTTCAGTCATTATTTCTTCAAATAGGTTTTCAGTATCTTGCTCTCTCTTCTTCTGGCACCCCCATAATTCAGATGTTGGTATGCTTGAAGTTGTCCCAGAGGCTCCTTACACTATCTTCATATTTTTGGGTTCTTTTTGCTTTTTGCTTTTCTGTTTTTTGCTTCTTTGTCTTTCAAATCTTTGACTTGATTCTTGTGATCCCCTAGCCTGCTGTTATATTTCTGTATATTATTTTTATTTCAGTCAGTGTGTGTTTAATTTCTAGTTGGTCCTTTCTCATATCCTCGAGGGTCTTGCTAAATTTATTGGCCTTTTCTAAAGAATTCTTGAAAAACTTTATAACCGTGGTTTTGAACTCTATATCCAGTTGTTTGTTTTCCTCCATTTCTTTCATTTGTGATCTCTTTCCTTGTCTTTGCATTTTCACTGCTTCCCTGAGTTGATAGAGTGACTTTGCGTGCTAAGTGTCTTATAGGGCCCAGTGGCTCAGCTTCCCCAGTTACCCGAGGTGGACACTCTTGGTGGACCCCTTTGTGGGCTGTGTACACAGTCTTGTTATAGTTAAGTCTTGATTGTTGTTGGTATCACTGGGAGGACTTGACCTCCAGGCCAATTGGCTGTGAGGATCAGCTGTGCCTACGTTGGGAGAACTTCTGTGCTGGAGACACCCTTAAGAGATAAGACTTGCAAAAACCTCTGTGCTCAGTTTGGATGGGGCAATGTCTCAGGCCAGAGCAGACAGTATTGGTTTCCCATCAGCCCTCCTCTAATAGGCCCTTGTGTCTCAGTGTCCTGTGGTAATCTCTGCAAGCACCTCTGAGAGAAAGCCGCTCTCGGGTTCCTGCCTGCTGCCAGACAGTCCAGTTTCTCCCCAAATGAGTCTGGGTCCCCAGAGTCTCAGCCAGAGCTGGAGTTCTGTGCAATTAGGAGCTTTTGTCTCCCTCCTGCTTGAGAAAGCCAGCCACACACTCAGTTGCCCACCTTCCACGTGCGTGCCTCCCGCAGTTCCTCTGAGTCTCAGTGTGCTTTTCTCTTTCCTTCTAGTTGTAGAATTTCCATTCATACAGCCTTTCTGTGGTTCTGGATGATGTACATTTTATTTTTTAGTTGTAGTTTTGAAATTGTTATGCAAGGCAGCAGTTTAGGTGTTTACCTATGCTGCCATCTTGGTTTCTCCCTAGCTGTGCTTTTAACTTCATTGTAAATCACACTGGTGTGCACCCACCACCTTCCATTTCTGTGTGTAATGTAAGCATTACTTTTTTTTTCAAGTAGTGGCATCCCAGCCTCCACTCTGTCTCTCTGCTGTCAAGTCTCTACATGGCAGGCAAAGTAAACCTTTATAATGGAAATAATAATCCCATGACTTCTTGGTTTAAAACCCACCAAACTGCAGCATTATTAATAACTAGAGGCCCAATGCACAATATTGTGAATGGGTGGGATTCAGCTGGCCTGCCCCAATGGGAGCCTATGGGTTCAGGGCAATAGTGGGTAGGGACTTTATGCATTTGGCCTGGTGGCTCCACCCTCTGATAGGGGTAGGGGAACCGATTGGGGTCCTGGCTGGCAGGGGGGAGGGGCCCAATCGAGCCTGGTTCAGGCTGGTTTACTGCTGCAGTGTACCTCATAGTCATCAGTCATTCTGGTTGTTCTGCTCATTGTGCCATTCAGGTCACTGGGCTTTTATATAGATAGCTAGCCAATATATGAAAGCAAACTAGGTGTCTATCAGTAGATGAATAAAATAGATGTGGCATACATACACACACCTGAGAATATTACTCAGCAATAAGAAGGAATGAAATCTTGCAATTTTTTGCCCTAACCAGTTTGGCTCAGTGGATAGAGTGTTGGCCTGCTGTCTGAAGGGTCCCAGGATCAATTCCGGTCAAGGGCACGTACCTGGGTTGCGGGTACATCCCCAGTAGGGGGTGTGTAGGAGGCAGCTGATCGATGTTTCTCTCTCATCAGGGTTTCTAACTCTCTATTCTTCTCCCTTCCTCTCTGTAAAAAAAAAAAATCAATAAAATATATTTTTATTAAAATCTTGCCATTTGCAACAACATGAATTGAACTAGAGGCTATTATGCTAAATGAAATAAGTCAGACAGAGAAAGACAAGTACCATAGGATTTCACTTACATGTAGAATCTAAAACTATAAGATAAATAAAACAAGATATAAATGCTCATAGACACAAAGAACAAACTGGTGGTTGCCAAAGAGGAGGGGGTGAGGTGAGGAAATGAGTGAAAAAAAAAATGGTGAAGCAAAAAATAAAAGGGTGAAAGGATTAAAACATATGACATGCAGACAGATGTGGCTATATTAATATCGGGCAAAGTAGACTTCAACACAAGGAATATTTCAGAGATAAAATTGGTTATTTCTGAATGATAGTCATTTCATCAAAAGGATATAAAAACTCTGAATTATATTCTCCTGATGACAGAGCTTCAAATGCATGAAGTAAAATTGGCAGAACTAAGAGAAAAATAACAAGTCCACAATCATGGCTGGAAATTTAACAGCCTTGTGTCAGTAAATTGATATAACTAAATAAATCTCAACAAGAATTTAGAAGATCAGAAAAACTGTTAAACTAACTTGGTTTTTTAGCCATTTATACAACCCTATACATAACAACTGCAGGGAACACATTATTTTTGAGTGCATATAGAACATTCATTAAACTAGACCACATTCTTGATTCTAAAACAATTTTTAAAGGAGTTAATATATATGTAGGATATATATTTTAGCACACACTGATCACTTTAAAATAGAAAATAATGACAAATACGTAGGTAAAAAAATCTCCCTATTTTTTCATAAACTACCACATTTCTAAAAAATACAGGGTTCAAAAAATAATTCTCAAATGATATTAGAAGTTATTTCTAACTGAATGATGAAAGAAAGAAAGAAAGAAAGAAAGAAAGAAAGAAAGAAAGAAAGGAAGGAAGGAAGGAAGGAAGGAAGGAAGGAAGGAAGGAAGGAAGGAAGAAAGAAAGAAAGAAAGAAAGAAAGAAAGAAAGAAAGAAAGAAAGAAAGAAAGAAGGCAGGCAGTGGCAAAGCTTCAGTTAGGGCTGTTGTTTTTCAGTATCATAGATCACTATCTTAAAAAATTTCAACGGAAGTGGTCTACTAGGAACCAAGAAGCAGAAAATAAATAAATAAGTCCCTTCCCTGACATTAACTTTACATCACATTCGGTATAAAATTCAAACTTGGTCTGTCCATGAGGCTCTACTATTTCACCTGGCCCTGGCTACCTCTCCAATTTCAGCTCTTTTCCCTCTGCCATTTGCTTACCCTGCTCTGGCTGCACTGACCTGCTTGCTATTAGCAACACACTAAGCTAGTAACACCTCTGGATTTTTTTCAGTTTTGTATGTTCTTGCATGGAAATTTCTCCCCACAGTCCTATTCCCCATCTTCACATAATCAGCTCATTTCACTCAGGCTCTTACTCAAATGTTACCCTTAAAAATTATATCTATATCTATATTTTTATTGATTTCTAGATAAAGAGGAAGGGAGAGGGAGAAAGAGATAGGAACATCAATGGCTTCCTGCACGCCCCCTTATTGGGGATCGAGTCTGAAACTTCGGGCATGTGTGCTGGCCAGGAATTGAACCTGGGACTTCTTGGTCCATGAGATGATGCTCAATCCACTGAGATATACCAGCCAGGCAAAATGTTACCCTCTTAAGAGAAACCTTCCTTCACCCACTCCCACCCTACCAATGCCTTCCCTCTCTGTCTTCTTTCCATGTTCAATTTTTCTTAGAGCACTTCTCACTGTCTGATTTGTTTTATTTACTGATTTGTCCCCCCAAAGACAGGCATTCATCTTGTTGAGTGTTGTATTACCACCACCTATAAAGATGCCTTACACACAGTAGGTGCTTAGTAAATATTTGATGAATGAATAAATATAATGAGAAATAAAACTGTTGGCAGTGAAATGGCACCAGATGCTAGACTGGTTGATTTAGACTGGACCTTGACTCAGCAACCTCCATATTTGAGTTCTGGCTAAGAAAGAATTCAGAACCAAGACTCAAACTATAGGAGAAAGTTTATTTAGAAAGTCACAAACGTAGAAGAAGTGAGCCATAAAAGAAATGGGCTCAGAAAACAAGTTATAGAGATAAAAAAAAAGGGGGGGGGGACCTTGGAATTTAGGACTAAGTAAGTTAGCCACAAGGGAAATGTGCCTGGTACACAGAGTGAGGAAAGGCTCAGGCATGCTTAGAGAGCTGCATTGGATCCTCCCTCCTGAGGATATTTATCTGGAGGTCTTAGGGGAGGATCCCAATAGAATATTCATCAGCTTTCCATGAGTGTCCTTTCTGGGTTGTGATCTTGACTGATTGGTCAGCACCAGGGTGATTACTCAAAGCAGCTGGTCCTGATGTCAGCCACAACATTGCTTATCTGGTTTTACCACATTTCTGGGCCTGGAGTTGAGACACAACTGAAGCCTAAATGTTATCTTTATGGGTTAATGCTTAAGGAAGTGGTCCACATGAGGCCACTCTTCAGCCCTTTGTTCCTCCTCCAAGGGGATCTACTGCATGACTAGTGAGATCCCAGGGGAGAAGAGGTCAGGGAAGGATCTGAATCCCATGGCAGCAAAATTAAAGATCAGTGGGTCTGAGCCAGATGACCAGCAATATGCTAGGGGAGAAGATTACCCTGGAGGTGAAGTCCTTTTCCTCCCTAGTTTTGCCCTTTGCTAGGCACCTGGGACTTTCTGCCCTGGTGAAATCATCCTTAGCCCACTGTCCTTGTTCTCATCATGTCTGTCTAACTACCTATCTCAAAACCATCTACTCCCACATAGGTTACTGTCTGTATCAAGGGTTATAACCTTTCTATGGAAAGTAACTATTTTAGACTTTGTGGCCCACACAGTCTGTATCACAATTACTTAACTTTGCATTTGTAGTATGAAAGCAACCATACTGTAGTCACTTAAGAGAATGAACTTGGCCATGTTCTAATAAAACATTATTTACACACACACACACACACACACACACACACACACACACACACACACAGGCTCTAAGCCAGATTTGGCCTTTGGAATGAAGTTTGTAGACTCTGGTCTAGATGACCATGACTGCACTATTCTGTTATCTTCATTCACATGACTTTGCTATTCCAGTCTTTATCACCATGACTTTTCTATTTCAGGAAATTCTTGTTCAGGATAATAAATATTGCAAACAACAATGGAAAACTCCCACTGGATGAACATCAAACTGTTCAAATTAAAAAAAAAATTATTGATCTTTAGAGAGAGAATGTGGGAGAGGGAGAGAGAGAGGAACATAGATGTGAGAGAGAAATATTGATCGGCTACCTCATGCACGCCCACAAACCAAGAATCGAATTGGCAACCTTTCAGTGCACAGGACAACACCCAATTAACAGCTATACCACCAAAGACCAGACTTCAACTTTTCATAAAATAGCATCAAGTGATATTTTTGTCTCCAAGACTCTTCAAAACTTACTGCAAAATCTTCATTTTGCTGTGTCCACCAATTCTAAATGATATAAATGATTATATCACAATCCTGCATTGAAAGACCTGTCTTTAACCCCAACTTCATAAAGACCCCAATCTGGATCTCAGAGATACTGCTAGGACTTTATCAAGGTAATAATGTTCCTGAGTGCAATAAGCAATAATCTGAGTTCTTTGCTGGTGTTTTCAAGGAGTCAATCATAATGAAAGACAAACTCAGAAGAGGTTATCATATTATTTCTGCTGCAGGTTGCTTCTGCTATTGTCATGCTGTTGGAAGCTGCTCATTGCCTTCACTAGCAGAAAGAGGTGGACAAGGTGTCTGGAAAGCTGGTCAACCTTGAGGCTCTGGCAAGGGTCAGAGCCATACACCCACAGTTTAGTTGAGACAATGGTAGCTGAAGCAACTTCCACCTTTTACTCTCATATAAATCCTTGCTGTTAAGACAGTCTGCCTGTTACTGGAAATTGCCTGTCCAAGGGCTATGGGTATATCCCAAACCTAAATAAAAGGCATAGCAAGGCCAGAGCAAAGTGGAGTCCTCCCTTGGCCTTCTGCCTGGTCCCCCAATTCCCACATTTGCACTTCTTGTCTTATCTCTTTCATTTGTGTTCGGCCTCTTCCAGAACCCAAACCCTGAACTTGAACCCTGAACCATGCAGGACGTGGAGGGACACTCACTTCATGCCTTGGCCCCAAATTAAAGGAAATATTCATTAATTCTCTCATTTGACAAATGTGTATTGAGCTCTTGTTACACATCTGCCCTCATGCCAGTCAGTCTTGATATGAGGGTATAAGTACAAATTAGACAACTTTCTCTAGGTAAACATAATAGAAAAAAGCAATCTTTCGCCCACTGCTAAATGACTTTTGTGTCTACTTTTTTGAACTTTAAAAAATTGTGTCCCCGGAGATTTTGACAGGGAAAGAAAAATACACTCAAGAAAAACAAGGACTTCTTGGTTTGCCCTAAGTTTTTTTTTTTATCTCTTTTTCTCCAGTCTCTGAAGTTCACTGCTCCAGGCGTCTGCAAGTCATAGTGCATATGGCCAAGAGCTCTCTGGAGGAATGCCAGGCACGGCTGAAACATCAACTTTCTGACTACTTGGCGGGGGTGGGGGGGGGGGTTCGGGGGGGTGTTGAGGGGGGAGAATAGTCCTCATTGCCATCATCGTTCATAAAAACTCTGGAATTTATTTGCACAAAGAGCTCATTGAGAGCTGACAGTTCTGCTACAGCCATTCCTTTATTCCCATAAAGGAAGCGTCAGAAAACCCAGCCGTCCTGCTTTTGCCAATTCTGTAAAAACCCAGTGTTTGAAAGTCTGTGCCTTGTGGGTAATCAGCAG
>PVJN01031763.1:0-24625 GCA_004026805.1 Lasiurus borealis | reverse complement strand
AGCAGCCCCATTTACCATCGCATCAAAAAAATTAAGATACCTAGGAATAAACCTAATTAAGGAGGTAAAAGACCTATATGCAGAAAACTACAGGACACTGAAAAAAAGAGATAGAGGAAGACGTAAACAGATGGAAGAGCATACCATGCTCATGGATTGGGAGAATCAACATCATTAAAATGTCCCTACTATCCAAAGCAATCTATAGATTCAATGCACTAACCATTAAAATACAAATGACATATTTCACATACCTAGAAAGATCTCTCCAAAGATTCATCTGGAAAAAATACGACCCCAAATAGCCACAGCAATCCTGAGATGGAAGAATAAAGTAGGTGGGACCCCAATACCAGATTTCAAGCTATATTACAAAGCATCTGTTTTCAAAACATTCTGGTACTGGCACAAAAACAGACATATAGACCAATGGAGAATCCAGATATCCACCCAAACCACTATGCTCAATTAATATTTGACAAAGGAGGCATGAACATACAATGGAGTCAAGACAGCCTCTTCAATAAATGGTGTTGGGAAAATTGGACAGATACATGCAAAAAAGTGAAACTAGACCACCAACTTGCACCATACACAAAAATAAATTTCAAATGAATACAGGACTTAAACATAAGATGGGAAACCATAACAATATTAGAGGAATCCGCAGGCAGCACCATCTCAGACATATGCTGAAAGAACTTCTTCACTGATACTGCTCCCAGGGCAATGGAAGTTAAAGAAAAAATAAACAAATGGGACTACATCAAAATAAAAACCTTTTGCACAGAAAAAGAAACCATAAACAAAACAACAGGAAAGCCCACTATATGGGAGAACATATTTGCAAATGTTATCACTGATAAAGGTTTAATCTCCAACATCTACAGCTAACTTATACAACTTAATAAAAGGAATATAAATGATCCAATAAAAAATGGCAACTGACCTAAATAGCACCTTTTCGAAAGACGACAGAAGGAAGGCCAAGAGACGCATGAAAACATGTGCAGTCACTAGTTATCTGAGAGATGCAAATCAAAACGACAATGCAATACCATCTTACACCTGTCAGAATGGCAATCATCAACAAATCAACAAATGATAAGTGTTGTCGAGGATGAGGAGAAAAAGGAACCCTCATGCACTGCTGGTGGGAATGCAAACTGGTGCAGCCACTGTGGATAACAGTATGGATTTCCCTCAAAAAACTAAAAGTGGAACTCCCATTTGACCCAGCAATCCCACTCTTAGTAATATATCCTAATAAACTAGAAACACTAATCAGGAGGGATTTATGCACTCCTATGTTCATAGCAGCGCAATTTACATTAGCTACAATTTGGACACCGCCTAGGTGCCCGTCAGCAGATGAGTGAATCAGAAAACTATGGTACATTTACACAACGGAATTCTATGCTGCCATAAAAAAGAAAGAATTCTTACCATGTGCAGCAACTTGGATGGAACTGGAGAGCCTTATGCTAAGTGAAATAAGCCAGTCAATGAAGAAGAAACACCACATGAGCTCACTCATTTATGGATAGTAAAGAACATTATAAATTGATGAACAAAAAGATAGATACAGAGGCAGTAAAGCATCAAACAGACTGTCAAATTACAACAGAAAGTTTAAGGAGAAGTGGGGTAGATAAGAGATCAACCAAAGGACTTGTATGCATGCATATAAGCATAACCAATGAATACAAGACACTGGGGGGTTAGGGTATTCCTGGTAGGTGGGGGCAATGGGAATATATGTATACATGTCACACATTAATAAAAACATGAAAGAAAAAACTCTAAAAATTTTAAAAAATGGAAAACATGGAAGAAAATCATATGCATGTCATTGACAAATAGTGTTTCATATGTATTTAGAAGTGCTCTATGTTTTCAGTTCTTCATGCTTGTTTGTTTTTCACTCACCAGGGCAGAGAAAACAAGTAAATGTAGGATTTTGAAAACAAATAATTGTGTTCAAATCTGTATTTCTATATAGAAAGAATGGCATGACATTAAGATAGAATAAGATGAAGGGATACATTTTTTTTCAGTACGTCATATATTCTCTAATGTCACCACAAATATGTTTGCATAAACCTATCTGTTTTACTTTTTTTACAGAAGTCACTCTGCTCTCTATGTTATATATATATATATATATATATATAGTTTTTATTCATTTAAGAGAGGAAGGGAGAGGGAGAAAGAGATAGAAGCATCACTGATGAGAGAGAGACCCATTATTGATTGGCTGCCTCCTGCACACTCCACACTGAGGATCTAGCTAGCAACTTGAGCATGTGCCCTGACCAGAAATCCAACCTCAGCTTCCTGGTTCATAAGTTCAAATTCTATTGAGCCACACTGGCTGGGCCTCACATGTATTTATATTAAACTGTATCACACATCTTATTTCATAGTATATACTCCACGCAAGGAATACATAGAATAAAAGTAAATCTTGGGTGACATATCTCTATATAAATAACTAGGGGCCCAGGGCACAAAATTCGTGCAAAGGTGTGTGTGTCCCTCAGCCCAGCCTGCACCATCTCAAATCTGGGACCCCTTGAGGGATGTCCAACTGCCCTACCAGGATTGGACCTAAATGGGCAATTGGACATCCCTCTCACAATCCAGAACTGCTGGCTCCCAACTGCTCATCTGCCTGCCTTCCTGATTGCTCCTAACTGCTTCTGCCTGCCAGCCTGATCACCCCCTAACCACTCCCCTGCCAGCCTGATTGATGCCTAACTGCACCCTTGCCAGCCTGATTGCCTCTAACTGTCCTCCCCTGTATACCTGGTCCCTCCCAACTGCCCTCTCCTGCTTGCCATCTTGTGGTGGCCATCTTGTTTCCACATGTGGGCAGCCATTTTTGACCATCTGGGGACAGCCATCTTGTGTGTTAGAGTGATGGTCAATTTGCATATTATTATTTTATTAGGTAGTATCTTATATTTGATGGTTAAAAAGCATCCTCACTGAAATTTCTAAAAGCATTAGATACTTAGATGAAATAATCAAAAGATTGTCTCTAACCTCTAGAAATGTGTAATTTAAAACTAGCAAAATTACCACATCATCCTAATATTCAGCTCTTAAGGTAGTAAGTAGGTATATGATTCTGTTTCTTCTTCATTCCCCCCAAAATTGTTGTTACTATACTTTTATATTCATTTTATTGAACTTTATGTTATAATTATTTGTACTCTTATTTATATCCTCTACTAATCTTTGTGCTCCTTAGAGATTATATATAATATACCTAGGACTATAATAAATGGCAAATAGGAATTCAATAAATAGAAAATATTAGTTATGTATAAGCAAAATATTTTATGTTTTTGTTGCTGTGTTAAATGCAAAGAAAAATTTTAGAATGGCAAAAGTTTTTTCATTAAGTTTTAATTTCCCATAGTCATATTTGTAGACTTCAAGTTTGTATGATTTGCAAACAGCCATTTTAATTGAGAAAAATTAAAAACACTTAAGTATATTTTCTTCAAACCATGTAAAAAGGCACAAAACCTAAAAAAACTTACTGGATAGTTTAACAATTCATAATTAAATGACAGTTTTTAAATTAAATCCATCAGAGTATATCAGTCTATCCATACACTCAAACTACAGATCTCACTGTGCCTACCAGACAGAGAAATTTGAACCTTTTAATATTGCTTGTGAAATTCTTTTTGTGTATATATCTATGCTCATTCCTTGGAAGAAGGGGTATACACGTTTCATAAAATTCTCAAAGAAATCTCTTAAGGCCCCAAATACTCTAAAGCTAGATATATACTAGTCAGCCTTGACGTCTTCTTTACCATTAACTCTCATATTTCCATTTATCCATTCATTGATTTATCCTCCTAAATATCAGTTAAAATAGTATCCTGCTCCTTGGCCTACTATACAGTACTGTCTTAGTTCAGACCATCCATTCTGTCTCTTAACTGGTTTCTCTGCCTCTATTCTAGATTCTTCTAACCCATCTTTCACACTTCTGGAATGACCTATCTAAAACACCAATATGATAAGATAGTTTCATTTTTTAAAATTCTTCACTGATAACACTTATGTAATATACATGAAAACCTCTCAAAAAAGTTTCTGTACAGCAAAAGAAGACATCAACAAAACAATAAGAAAGCCCACTGCATGGGAGAACATATTTGCCAGTGTTATCTCAATTAAGGTTTTAATCTCCAACATTTATAGGGAATTCATGCAACTTAACAAAATGAAGATAAACAACCCAATAAAAAAATGGGCAACAGGCCTAGATACTTTTTCAGAGGACATATGGGATGCCAAGAGACACATGAAAACATTCTCAAAGTCGCTAATCATCTGAGAGATGCAAATAAAAACAATGTGGTACCACCTCACACCTGTCAGAATGGCAATCATTAACAAATCAACAAACAACAGTTGCTGGAGAGGATGCAGAGAAAAAAGAATTGTCGTGCACTGCTGGTGGGAATGCAGACTGGTGCAACCACTGTGGAGAACAGTATGGAGCTTCCTCAAAAACTAAAAGTGGAACTCCCATTTGACCCAGTGATCCCCCTTCTGGGAATATATCCCAAGAAACTGGAAATACCAGTCAGAAAGGATATATGCACCCCTATGTTCATAGCAGCACAATTAACCATAGCTAAGACTTGGAGTCAGCCTAAGTGTCCATCAGCAGATGAGTGAATTAGAAAACTATGGTGCATCTACACAATGGAATACTACGCTACTGTAAAAAAGGAAGGAGCTCCTACCATTTGCAACGGCATGGATGGACCTGAGGAGCATTATGCTAAGCAAAATAAGTCACCCAGAGAAAGATAAACATTACATGATCTCACTCATTTATGGAATATAAAGAACATAAACTCATGAATAAGAACAGATCCAGAGACAGAGGGAAAGCAGGGGAAGGTGGGGGGAAGGGGGAGAGATCAAACAAAAGACTTGTATGCATACACATAAGCCTGACCAATGGATACAAACATTAGGGGCTTGAGGGCACAAGCAAGAGTGGGGTGGGGAGCAATGGGAGGATAAAAACACATATGTAGTGCCTTTATCAATCAATCAATCAATAAGATACTAACCAGGAGAATAAAAAAAATACCCTTGCATTGTGTAATGTGAAACACTATTTCAGAAAGAACTTTCTGAAGTTCCATTATGTAAAGTGCTTCATTTCCCTGTTCTGCTGTCTGCATGGGACAAGATCATTGCTCTAAATACTAGCTTTGCCCTCTTTTATCAAGAGTTCTCTGAGAGTTTATGTATGCTTAGGACTTTATCAAAATCATAATGTATACACGGGTACCTCGAGATACGAGTGCCCTAACATACGAGATTTTTGAGATACGAGCAGTAGAGCAAGGGATTTTTGCTTTGAAATACGAGCAACAGTTGAGATATGAGTAATCGCGTGGATCGGCCAGCTGCACATGACCCACCAGTTTACCGCGACTCGAGCATCTCATAGTTTCCCACGCCTCAAGGTCTCAAGGTTACAGAACGAATTAAACTTGTATCTCGAGGTACCACTGTAATAGAGTAAAAACACAGTTTACTTAATGATTGTTTTAAACATATGAAAATGCACATATGTGGACATCTCTCTCTCTCTCTCTCTCTCTCTCTCTCTCTCTCTCTCTCTCTCTTTCTCTTTCATACACACACACACACTTATTTAGGCATAGTGAATTTGAATCAATAAGAAAGCTATAATATCAAGATTTGACTAGGAGGGAAAGGGTGACTTAAGTGCTATATGGAAACTGTCCCTTCAATTCATTTTGGCAGAGCTCCTACTATACTTATGTGTGAGATTTATTGAATACAGTTTACCTGTATGAAAAATTTGAAAGAACTACTCATTAAGGTTTTTATTGCCATGATTATAGTAATGTTATCACAGGTGTGCATACATCTCAAATCATCAAATTGTACATATTTAAATATGTGCAGTTCTTTGTGTATCAATGATTATACTTCAATAAAGCCGTTAAAATTGGGGAGCACAATGTGAACTCTTTTAGATGCTAATGATTTTAACAGATTGAAGGGAAGAATACCCCTTAATATCTCCAGAGAGAAGAGACTTTGAAGATAAAAAATACTTTATGGGAAATTAAAGGGCCTCCTGTAAGGTATGAGATGTAATCCAGCCCTTCTGTCTAGTAAAATAATCAATCACGTCCACATTGACCAAAAGGCTTTGGTGTCAGAGTATTCTTAGAGGAGATGTGAAGGGGTGTTGAAAGCTCTATCTAGGTTCAGATGGTAGGGATGGAATTTGAAGGTTACAAGTTCATACATTTAGAGTTGGCAATATGCCCAGGCAGTGCTGTGGAATAAAAAGGAGAAGAAATTTCTGAAACTGCTTGACACATGACTCAGAGGCACAGTTATTTTTTCCCACCAGGCTAGAGGAATAATGCTCTGTAAATATTATTGGAAGGCAAAATTAATGATGAACCTGTCTCCTGAAACTTAGCAACACAGGATGTGGGGAAATTAGTAGATTCTACATAACAGGGATTCAGGAATGATGAAGAGCTCAAATAACAATAGGTTACAGTTATGGCAAAAGTTCTAAGGCCTCCACATTAAGAGTAATTTTTATGACTTGAAACAGTAAAAAACTTGGGTACGTGAGGAAGCACTTGAAGGTTGGAAGTAGAAGGAAAGATTGCCGTAGACATAAGAATATTAAAGAGAATAGATGAGAGAAAGGATTTAATTCTTAGATTATGATCAGAAACAATAGAGAAGTAAAACCTTACATATATAACTAAAAGCAGTTTCCAAATAAGTAAATATCTACCCCCTTCTCCTACATTATCCACAGTAGAATTATTTGCTTTTTCTATTCCTAAAGTACTATGGCATATCCTAATTATACCAATTTCTAAACTGCATGAATTTTTTTTTTAATTTTTCCTTTTTAAAATTTATTTTATTGATTTTTTTTTACACAGAGGGAGGGAGAGGGATAGGGAGTTAGAAATACATATCAATGAGAGAGAAACATCAATCATCTGATTCCTGAACACGCCCTACATGCCCTTAACCAGAATCCAACCTGGGACCCTTGAGTCCACAGGCCGACACTCTATCCACTGAGACAAACCAGTTAGGACTGCATGAATTTTTTTTATTCATTTGTTTCTTCCACTATATTTTCTTTTAGAATATCAATCATTTCATTCACTTGTGTTATTATTTGACCACTTGTTCCTTACTAGAATATAAGTACTATGAAGGTAGAAACAAAGTCTCTCTTATTCACCATTCTATGCCCAACACCTAATATAATATCTGGCATATGATTAGCATTCAAGAAATATTTTTTGAATGTATAAGTAAGTAAATAAATAATAAGCATTTGTATCTAGAATGTCTATAAAACTAATTGTCACATATTAGGAAGTCAGTAAAAGTGCATTCAGTAGGTGAACAGAACCAGGTCGGCATGGTTCAGTGGTTGAACATTGACATATGAACCAGGAGGTCACCAGTTTGAATCCCAAGCAGGGCACATGCACAGGTTGTGGGCTCAATCCTCAGTGTGGGGCATGAAGGAGGTAGCCAATCAAGATTATCTCTCATCATTGATGTTTCTATCTCTCTCTAATCTTCTCCCTTTCTCTCTGAAGTAACTAATTTTTCAATAGATGAACAGATTAGTGAATTTAATAGATTCAGACTTAAGCAGAATTCAACAAATGGACATAAAGGGGAGGATTGAAGTGCCTTTTAAAATATCTATAGAACTAGATAATATAGTGCATTATATGTGTATGCAAATCCTTGGTGGATGGAAATAAATACTTATTTATCTTGAATGTATACTTAAAAGTGAAATAATTATATCATAGAGATGTGTATTTTACCATTTGGTTAGTATTTGAAACAGTTCGTACAGAAATACAGTCTCTCTACAAGTAAACAAAGCTTCAAATTGCTTCAAATAATCACCGTTACTCTATTGTCAGTATTTTATTTATTTTTTTAGAAATTCTGATGGACATTTAGTAGTATCTCATTATAGATTTAATACTCATTTTCTTCATGAGTGAGTTAAAGATGAACACATTTTCATATGCTTATTGGCAATTTGAAGAACCTATTTTATGATGTACCATTTCAAGTTTTTTTTTTCCATTTTATTGGGGTTTTAATTGTTTTAGTACTTGGTTATAGGATAAATATATTCTGTATACCAGCCCTTGTTGAATATATTTGTTGAATATCTTGTTCCCAAATTTGGCTTTTGTTGGTACTCTCATAGTGTCTTAATGAAAGTCATTTGTTAATATTTTGTTTTTATTACCTCTTTTAAAAAAAATACCTTTATTGTTGAGCATACTATACATGACCCCCTTTTTATCCCATTAACCCCCTCCACCCTGCTCCTGCCTACCCCCATGTCTTCACAGCACTATTGTCTGTGTTCATGGATTGTGCACATATGCACATATGTTAGTTCTTTGGTTGCCTTTTCAGTTTGTTAATTGTTTCCTTTACTGTGCAGAAACTTTTCAATTTGATGTAGTTCCAATTGTTTTTTAAACAAATCTTTTATTATTATTTAAAGTATTACATATGTCTCCTTTTTCCCCCATTGACCTCTCCCCAGTTGATCCCACCCCTCAATACATGCCCTGACCCCTTAGAGTCTGTGTCCATAGGCTATGCTTATATGCATGCATACAAGTCCTTTGGTTGACCTTTTACCCTACCTCCCAATTGTTTATTGTTTATTTTGTTACTTTTGCTTTTGGTGTCATCCAAAAAACTCATTGCCAAAACAGATTTCCAGGATTCTTTTCCTTATGCTTTCTTCTAGGAGCTTTACAGTTTTAGGTTTTAAATTTAGGTCTTTAATTATTATGAGTTCATATTTGTATAGAGTATAGGATAAAAGTCCAATTTCCTTTTTTTCATGATGTTATCCAGTTTTCTCAGCACCATTTATTGAAATGACTATCCTTTCCCCATTGTGTTTTCTTTGCACATGTGTCAAAGATTAATTGACTATATATACATGGTATATGCTCCTGGGCTCCCTATCCTCTTTCATTATTCTATGTATCTATTTTATGGCAGTACCCTATTTTTTTCAGTTGGATTATCTTTAGTTTTTGTCAATGTTGATTACTAGGAAAAATATCCAAATAAGGTTGATGTTTCACTCAATAAATGTGTTCATTCTATAACATGTTAGGGTATTAGCCTTTATTATTGACTATAATTACTTAACTGAAGTTGAGCATCTTTCCTACTTAAGTTTTTTAGGGATTTTTAAAAATGTTATCTTTATAGGTGAATTTATTACAGCTGTCACCTTGAATTAAAGTCATTAAAATGTCCATACAACTCATCCTATTAAAATACCAATGAGGCCGAGACCGGTTTGGCTCAGTGGAGAGCATCAGCTTGAGGACTGAAAGGTCCCAGGTTCGATTCCGGTCAGGGTCATGTACCTTGCTTGAGGGCACATCTCCACTGTGGGGCGTGCAGGAGGCGGCTGATCGATGTCTCTCTCATCAATGTTTCTGACTTTCTATCTCTCTCCCTTTCTCTCTGTAAAAAATCAATAAAAATATATTTTAAAAAAATACCAATGAGTGGGAAGAGATTAACCAAATAATTTATATGCATACATTCATAACCCATGGACACAAACAACAGTGTGATAAAGACCTAGAGCAAGGGCAGGGTGTGGGTGTGCGTTACAAGGGTTCAATGTGGGGAAAAAAATTACCATACTGTTTTGTTACTATAGTTTTGAATATAGTATGAAATCAGGAGTCATAATGCCATCAGCTTTGTTCTTCTTTCCTTTTTTTATCCTTATCCGAGGATATGTTTATTGATTTTTTTAATATACATATTTTATTGATTTTTTACAGAGGAAAGGAGAGGGATAGAGAATTAGAAACATTGATCAGCTGCTTCCTGCACGCCCCCTAATGGGGATGTGCTCGCAATCAAGGTACATGCCCTTAATGGGAATCGAACCCTGGACCTTTCAGTCTGTAGGCGGATGCTCTATCCACTGAGCCAAACAGATTTTGGCTTTTTTTTTTTTTTTTTTTTTTTTTTTTTTTTTAAGAGAGAAAAACATTGATGTGAAAAAAAAAATTGATGTGAAAATGTGAAAAACACCGATTGGTTGCCTCCCAAATGTACCCTTACTAGAGATTGAGCTCACAACCTTTTAGTGCATGGGATGATGCTCTGACCACTTGGCTAGGGCTGTTCTTTTTTGTGTGTTTTTTTAAACATATTTTATTGATTTTTTTCGGAGAGGAAAGGAGAGGGACAGAGAGTTAGAAACATTGATGAGAGAGAAACATCGATCAGCTGCCTCCTGCATGCCCCCACTGGGGATGTGCCCACAACCAATGTACATGCCCTTGACCAGAATCGAACCTGGGACTTTTCAGACCACAGGCCCGTGCTTTGTCCACTGAGCCAAACCGATTTTGGCTGTTCTTCATTTTTAAGACTGCTTTGTCTATTTTTGATTTTTGTGATTCCATAATAATTTCAGATTTTTTTCTATTTCTGTAAAAAATGCTATTGGAATTGTGATAGAGAGTACATTGAATCCAAAGCTTTGGATAGTATGAACTATTAACAATGTTAATTCTCCCAATCTGTAAACATGGGATATATTTCCATTCATTTGTGTCTTCTTGGATTTGTTTGATCAAAGTCTTACAGTTTTAAGTACATAGATCTTCTACCTCTTAAGTTAAATTTATTCTTAAGGATTTTATTCCTTTTTGATGCAATTATAAATGAGATTTTCTTCTTTAGTTTGTTTTTAGATAGCGTGTTGTTAGTGTATACAAGTGCAACTGATTTTTGTATGTTGACTCTGTATCATGAAAATTAATGAATTAATTTATTCTATTTTTTGGTTGAGTTTTGTTTTGTTTAGGATTTTCTACATATAAGATCATGTGATTCACACTCAAAAACAATTTTGCCTGTTCTTTTCTGATTTGGATGTCTTTTCTTTCTTTTTCTTGCCTCATTGCTCTGGCTATAACTTCCATTACTATGTTGAATTAATGTGGTGAAAGTGGTCACCCTTAACTTGTCCCTGACCTTATAGAAAAAGCTTTCAACTTTTCAGCATTGAATATGTTAGCTGTGAGCTTGTAATACATACATTTCTTTTGTTGAGATATGTTTTTTTCTGTAGCTAAATTGTTTAGAGTTATTATCATGAAAAATGTTGAATTTTGTAAACAACAGTTTTCCATCTAGTGAAATGATTATATGATTCTTATATTTCATTATATTAGTATAGTATATCATCTTTGTTGATTAGCATATGTTGAATCATACCTGCGTTCCTAGAATAAACCCCATATAACCATGATATATGATATTTTTCATGATGTTAAATTTGGTTTTCTATTATTTTCTTAAAATTTTTACATCTATTTTCAAACATAGTTATTGGCCTGTAATTTTCTTTTTTGTTGTGTCCTTAACTGGCTTTCTCGAAGGATAATACTGACTTCTTCAAATTATTTTGAAAGTGTTCTCTTCATTACATTTTCTTTTCTTGTAAAGTCAGTTTTTTTTCAATCATAAGTTTAAATCAGCACATTTTATTATGTATCATTTAATAAAGATTATATTTCATATGGACATTCCCTAAATCAGCCTCAAACCTTGTTCTTGTTTTGGCTAGGCCCTTTGCTTTTTCACATACATTTGCTAACCATTTTTTTTTTAATTTCCACCCAAAAATATCCCTGGGTTTTTATTGGGATTGTGTTGCAGAATGAGATCAACTTGGGAAGAAGTAAAAATCTAAAAATATTAAGTATTAATTAACATGAAAAAGGTTAGTTTCTCTTTCTTATGGTTTACTCTAATCTATCTCTATAATATATTATTAATATCAGTATAAAGATTTTTGCTCATATCTCTTCAGACTTATTTTGGGGATTTGATTGTTTTAATACGACTATAAATATTAATTTTAAAATTTTATTATTCTGTTTTTGTCTTCAAGTATATAGAAATATAATTAAATTGTATATTGACTGTTTACCAGCAGCTTTACTTGATCCATTTATTAATTCTTATTATATATTCATATAAACTCATATTATCTCTGAATAAAAACTTTTATTCTTTTCATTTTTATCTTCATTTTCTTTATTTATTTGCTTGGTCTTACTGATCTGGTGATAAATTTCAGCACAATATTGAAAAGAAGTGGTTATGGTGGAAAATTTTTTTAATCTCTTTAAGTTTTTATCATTTTCTTTTTCTTTTTTTTTTAAATATATTTTATTGATTATTCACAGAGAGGAAGGGAGAAGGATAGAGAGTTAGAAACATGGATGAGAGAGAGACATGGAGCAGCTGCCTCCTGCACACCTCCTACTGGGGATGTGCCTGCAACCAAGGTATATGCCCTTGACTGGAATGGAACCCAGAACCCTTGAGTCTGCAGGCCAATGATCTATCCACTGAGCCAAACCGGCTAGGGCTCTCTTTATCATTTTCAGTTTTTTTTCTTAGATAATTTCTCTTCAGCCAACAAAACTGCATATGATATATTATGTACTGCAGTTGTTCTGATCGCAATATTTCAGCCTTTTGGAAATGTCTTTATTTTGCCCTTATTTTTTTGAGGGACATTTTACATTGATAAAAGCATTGTAGTTTGAAATTTTAAGAAAATATTTCAACATTTTAAATATACTATCCCATTGAATCAGGAATTTTAGGGTAATATAGGCAGGCTTAGAGAATTTTTAAAATTGGGGTCCATGGAAAAACACTGGGCTACAGATTGGGAGAAGGAACATCTCCATAACACAAGGAAGCCAGGTGCAGTTGTATTTACATAAGACAAGGCAGCAGGAAGTAGCCAAAAAGGTCTATACTTACAAAATAAAGAAGAAATAGGAGAACAATGAGGGAGGAGGGCCTCAGGAGTCACTATAGTAACCAATTCAAAAGGGAATATTGACCAATCACAGAGGATATGAGGACACAGAGCCTTGAAGTCTTTATAAACAATGGAAACAGGAAGTAGGTGGGAGTCTGTACTTATTCTTCAATAAATTTCCACCTTTGCTATACCACTCTTGGTCCCTGGATTCATTCTTCGACTCTGGTGGACAAGAATCTGGGTTCTAGTCCAAAAATTCTGTTTCACCATTATATTCTGACTCTATGGTTTCTGTTCAAAGATCCATCATTCATCCTATTATTGCTTATTTGAAGGTAATAGTTCTTTGTTATGGCTTCTTATACCATTATCACTTTGTGATTTTCAGCTTAAAATTGGAGTGCATTCTTACGATTCATCTTTCTTTATTGGGTGCACTAAGTTTCTGGAATCTGTGTGTTGATATCTTTATTAGTTTGGCAAAATTTCAGCCATGGTGTCTCCAAATTTTGTTTCTGGCCCATTCTTTCTTCCATTTTGGGACTCTAATACAATGCACATTTTGCCATTTAACTGTGTCCCACATATCTCTTATGTTCTGTTCTGTCCTTTCTATTTTTTATTTATATCCTTCAACTGGAAAATATTCTATTTACATTTCTTTGAGATAAGTAATTTCATTTTAGGAGAAAGAAGATGGCTGCTGACAGGAAGCTAGACTGCAAGATACTGTGTGAGTGAGAAAACAAAGGGAGAAAGTGCCGTCGCACAGGGAGTGTTTGTTGGTGAGTTGAGGAGCAGCTATACTCCAGGAGACTCTGGGGGACTGCTGGACAGGGCTCCACGGACGGGGCAGCCCCCACTGCTGCTGGGTTCCCTCTCAGAGCTGCCAGATCGAATATGGGAACTATGCCATCTTGAAGGGGAAAGTGAATGTTATCAGAAGCCTGAAAATCTACAACCACAGCACCCACCAAACAGCTTCGAATCCGAGAACATCAGTCCCCAAGTGGCACAAGCACACAGATTCAGAGGAGCTCTACACTGCACCATGGAAAGGTCAGATTTCACCTGGGATAAGGTGAGGTCTCTGGTCCCTGCAGGAGAGAGAAACGTGCGTACAGCAGGAACTGGAAACCTAGGGAAGTCTGTGTACAGAGAAATCTGTGGCGGTTTGGAGTTGGCATGATCCGAGAATATGGAAGGGGGTCCTAAGAGCTGCTAACAGAAGGGAACTCTAAAAAGCAACCCATTTTGATCTGGGTTCAAAAGGGCAGCCTAAAAATTTTAAAAGTGTGCAGGCTGCTTAGATCCAAGGAGAAAAAAGATTGCACAGACTTGCTTGCAGCCCTGGAGTTTGCACACTTATTCTGGCTCTTTTTTTTTTTTTTTTCCTTTTCCTCTTTAAATCCTTACTTCTGATTACTAAACCCCAATACACAGGATCACCCAATTGGGGTCGCTCTAAGAGACTGCAGGGGAAAGTTGTTTTTGTGGAACCTGGGGAATAACCATCAGAGAGGCAGCTCTGGAGCAACTCACTCCACCAAACCAGTATTAAGTGCCACAGGGAAATCAAATCTAAACACTAGCTAGAAAGGACTTATATACCTGGAGGTCATTCTGAAAACACTGCCACCCAAGGGTTGAATCACAAATTGACTCTTGTGTAAAAACAAATTAAGGAAAATATGAAATAGAGGTGTATTGCCTTCTTAAAAATCAGGACTTGTTTATGAAACTAAGGAGCAGCGGAACACAGGGAAATTCAAAACTGTCCTGACTAGGAAACAGGCATGCCAAATACAACAGTAGAAGTGAATGATCTTCACTACTGCACAATTTTATTTATTTTTTTCATCATTTACTTAAGAAATTATTTTTTTCTTTTTTCCTCATTTGATTTTACCTTTTTAATTATTACATTTTTATTTTCAATCAGTATTATTACTACTAGTATATTACCTTTTTTAAAAAAAAACTGTCAATTTATTTTCTCTTAATTTTACTTTGCGATTAGTGTTCTACATTCTATTTTCATGTGCCCTTTAGCATCATTTTACTCTATCTCAAATCTATCTTTATTCCAACACTCTTTTCCTCACTTTCCCCCTTTTGTTATCCTGTTTTTCTTACCCTATTCCTGCTTTAGATTTTACCTATTTCTTCTTTTTAGTCTGTTAAAATTTCACCCTACCTATATATCTAATTTCCAACCTCCTGCTCCAAGTCCATACACACCTCTCTCTTCTCTTTCTCTTTTTTAAAAAATTTAATCATGTATTACATGTGTACATATCTTCCCTTTGTCTCCCCACCACACTCCCATGCATGTCTCAGCCCCCCAGTGCCTTGCATCCATTGGTTATACTTATATGCATGCATATAAGTCTTTCGGTTGATATCTTATCTACCCCACCTCTCCCTAAACTTACCCCTGTAATTTGACAGTCTGTTTGATGCTTTACTGCCTATGTATTTATCTTTTTGTTCATCAGTTTATAATGTTCTTTATTATCCATAAATGAGTGAGATCATGTGGTATTTTTCTTTTATTGACTGGCTTATTTCACTTAGCATAATTCTATCCAGTTCCATCTAAGTTGCTGCAAATAGTAAGAAGTGCATAAATCCTTTCTGATTGATGTTTCTAGTTTCTTAGGATATATTTCTATGAGTGGGATAACTGAGTCAAATGGTAGTTCCATTTTTAGTTTTTTTCTGGAAACTCCATACTGTTCTCCACAGTGGCTGCACCAGTCTGCATTCCCACCAGCAGTGCATGAGGGTTCCTTTTTTTCTACATCCTCTGCAGCACTTGTTGTTTATTGATTTGTTAATGATTGCTATTCTAACAGATGTCGTTTTGATTTGCGTCGCTCAGATAATTAGTTGTTTTGAGCATGTTTTTATATGTATCTTGCCCTTCGTCTGTTAACTTGTTGATGACTACTATTCTGACAAGTGTAAGATGGTAACACATTATAGTATTGATTTGCATCTCTCAGATAATTAGTTATTTTGAGCATGTTTTCATGTGTCTATTGGTCTTCCTTCTGTATTCTTTCAAAAAGATTCTATTTAGGTACTTTGCCCATTTTTGTATTGTATCATTTATCTTCCTCTTGTTGAGTTGTAAGAGTTCCCTATATATGTGGAAAATTAAATCTTTATCAGTGATAACATTTGCAAATATATTGTCCTATGCAGTGGGCTTTCTTGTTGTTTTGTTGATAGATCCTTTTGCTCTGCAAAAGGTTTTTATTTTGATGTAGTCCCATTTATTTATTTTCTCTTTAGCTTCTAGTGCTCCAGGAGCGGTATTGATGAAGAAATTGCTTTGGCATATGTCTGATATTTCTCAGCCTGTGGATTCCTCTAGTATTTTTATGGTTTCTTGTCCTATGTTTAAGTCCTGTATCCATTTTGAGTTTACTTTTGTGTATGGTGTAAGTTGGTGGTCTAGTTTCATTTTTTGCATGTATCTGTCCAATTTTCCCAACACCATTTATTGAAGAGGCTGTCTTGACTACATTGTAGGTTCATGACTCCTTTGTCAAAAATTCATTGAGCATAATGGTTTGGGTTGATATCTGGATTCTCTATTCTATTCCATTGGTCTAAATGTCAGTTCTTGTGCCAGTAACAGGATGTTTTGAGAACAGTGCCTTTGTAATACAGCTTGAAATCTGGTATTGAAACTCCACCTACTTTATTCTTCTTTCTCAGGATTGCTGTGACTCTTCAGGGTCATTTTTGTTCCAGAAAAATATTTGAAGAGTTTTTCTACGTCTGTGAAATAGGCCATTTGTATTTTATGGGGAGTGCATGAAATCTATAAATTACTTTGGGTAGTATGGATATTTTAATGATGCTGATTCTCCAAATCCAAGAGCATGGTACACTCTTCCATTTGTTTATGTCTTCCTCTATCTCTTTTTCAGTGTCCTATAGTTTTCTGCATATATATGTTTTACCTCCTTAGTTAAGTTTATTCCTAGGTATCCTAACGTTTTTGGTGCAATGGTAAATGGCATTTGTTTTTTAGTCTCTTTTTCTGTAAGTTGACTATTGGTATATGGAAATGCCATGGATTTCTTGACATTACTTTTTTTAAAAATTTTCTATCCTGCTTCATTGTCAGATTTATTTAGTAAGTCTATTAGTTTTTTTATGTAGTCTTTGGGTTTTATATGTACAATATCATGTCATCTACAAATAAGGACAGCTTTACTTCTTCTTTTCCAATTTGGATGCCTTTTATTTCTTCTTGTCTGATTGCAATGGCTAACACTTCCAGTACTATGTTAAACAGGTGAGACTGGGCATTCCTGTCTTATTCTTGTTCTTAGGGGAAATGATTTTAGGTTTTGCCCATTGAGTATGATGTTGGCTGTGGGTTTCTCATATATGGCTTTTATTATTTTGAGTTATGATTCATTTATTCCCACCTTGCTGAGAGTTGTTGTCAAGAAAGGGTGCTAGATTTTGTCAGTTGCATTTTCTGCATCAATTTATACAACTATGTGATTTTAATCTCTCAATTTGTTTATGTGAGATATCATGTTTATTGATTTGCAGATATTGTACCATCCTTGCATTCCCAGGATAAATCCTACTTTGATATGGTGTATGATCTTTCTGATGTACTGCTGGATCCAATTTGCTAGAATTTTGTTGAGGATTTTGGAATCTATGTTCATGAGGGATACTTCCCTTTAATTCTCTTTCATTGTGTTTTCTTTATCGGGTTTGTATTAGGGTGATGCTGGCTTCATTGAATGAGCATGGAAATATTACTTCCTCTTAAATTTTGTTTGAATAGTCTGAGGAGAATAAGTTTTTGTTTTGCCTTGAATGTTTGGTAAAACTCTCCTGTGAAGCTGCCTGGCCCTGTGTTTTAGTTATTTAGGTGTTTAGAGTCTTCCTGATTGAGTTTTGAAAGAATGCATTTTTTTTAGGAATATGTGCATTTCCTCCAGGTTGTCCAGTTTGTTGGAGTAGAGTTGTACATAGTATTTTTATACAATCCTTTGTATTTTGGTGAGATCTATTGTTATTTCTGCTCTTTCATTTCTGATTTTGTTTATTTGGTTCCTCTCTTTGCTTCTAGGTCAGCCTGGCTAGAGGTCCATAAATCTTGTTTATCCTTTCATAGAACCAGCTCTTGGTGTTGTTGATCTTTGTATTGTCTTTTTGGTCTCTATGTCACTTATCTCTGCTCTGAGCTTTATGATTTCCTTCCGTCTGCTTACACTAGGCTTTTCTTATTGCTCTCTTTCTAAATGAGGTGTAGGGTTAGTTAATTTATTACCATTGTTTCTTGTTTTTTATTTTGTTTTGTTTTACAGTAGGCTTGTAGAACTATGAACTTCCCTTTCAGGACTGCTTTTGTTGTGTCCCATGCATTTTGGATTGTTGTGTTTTCATTGCCATTTGTGCCCATGATGATTTTTATTTCTTCTTTGATCTCTCTTGTAACCCATTTTTGTTTAATAGCATGCTATTTAGTCTCCATGTGTTTGATTTTTTTTGCATTGTTTTTATGGTAGTTGATTTCCAATTTTATGCCACTGTGATCTGAGAAGATGCTTGATATGATTTCTATCCTCTTGAATTTGAAGTGAATTTGCCTATGACCCAATATATGATCTATCTTTGAAAATGATTCATGTGCACTTGAGAAAAATGTATAATCTGTGATTTTGTTCTGAAGATGTCAATTTATTCCATCCGGTCTAATGAGTCATTTAGGATTGATGTTTCTTTACTGACTTTTGTTTAGAGAATTTGTCCAATAGTGATAGTGGGGTATTGAAGTCTCCTACTATGATTGTATTGCTGTCAATCTCTCCCTTGATATCCTCCAGGAGTTTTATATGTATTTGTGTGCTCCTGTATTGGGTGTGTATATGTTTACCAGTAATATTTCTTCTTGTTGGATTGTTCCTGTTAGTATTATGAAGTGGCCTTCCTTGTCTCTTTTCATGTCCTTCATTTTGAGATCTAATTTGTCAGAAATAAGTATTACTACCCCACCTTTATTTTTCATTTCCATCTGCCTGAAAAATCTTTTTACACTCCTTCACTCTCAGTCTGTGTGCATCTTTTTTTCTGGGGTGGGTGTCTTATACATAGCAGATGTATGGGTCATGTTTTCTTATGCACTCAGTTACCCTATGTCTTTTGATTGCGGAATTTAACCCATTTACATTTAAAGTTATTATTGATAGGTTCTTGTTTTTTGTCATTTTTATTTTTTACCCCTGGGTTTCTTCTTCACTTCCTATTTCTTTTTCTTTTTCTTTCTTTCTTTTTTTTTTTTACAGCAGACCCTTTAGCATTTCTTGCATTGGTGGCAATAAACTCCTTTAGTCCTTTTTTGTCTGTGAAGCTCTTGATTTCACCTTCAACTTTGATTGAAAACTTTGATGGGTACTGTATTCTTGGATTTAGAACCCTGCTTTGCATGAATTTGTATATTTCATTCCATTCCCTTCTAGCTTGATGTTTTTCTGTTGAGAAATCAGTCGCTAGCCTGATGGGGGATCCTTTGTAGGTAACTTTCTGTCTCTCTCTGGCCATGTTTAATATTTTTACTTTGTGTTAGTGTTTGCCAATTTAATTATAATGTGCCTTGGCATCGGTCTTATGTGGTTCATTTTTCTTGGGACTCTGTTAGCTTCTTGGATTTGTGTGGGTTTTTCTTCCCTACATCAGCAAAATTTTCTCTCATTATTTCTTCAAACAGGTTTTCTATTCCTTGCTCATATTTCTCTCCTTCTGGGACCCTTTTTATGTGGATGTTGTTTTGTTTCATGTTTTCCCAAAAACCTCTTAGGCTCTCCTCCTGCTTTTAAATTTTTCTAGAAGCTGCTCTATTTGGATATTTTTCCCTACCCTTTATTCTGTCTCACTGATATGGTCCTCTTCTTCTTGTAGTCTACTCTTGGTGCTTTCCATTGAGTTCTTTACAGCAGCAGTGTCATTTTTCATTTCTTCTTGTTCTTCATTTCCTCTTGGTTTTTACACATATAGTCAAATTTGCCTTCCATTCTTTTCATCCACCTTATGATTATTTTTCTGAATTCTTTCTCTGACAGGTTTTTTACCTCCATTTTGTTTACTTCCTTTTCTGGTGATGCCTTCTTTTCTTTCATATGTGGGCTATTGCTTTGTCTCCCCATTATTTCTCTTTTCCGAGCATCTGGTTATGTAGTTCTCTCTCTCCTGCATTGATTTAAAGGCATAAAATACAACACAACCAGGTACAAGGCACAAGACACTAAACACAAATATATTCACAATATTAATAATTCCAAATAAAGGTGACCACCAGAGAAAGGTAAATTAGAGGATAGGAGAGAAATAAAAAGAGGGACAAGAGTATAAAAGTGAAATTGGGAAAATGGAAAAAAAAATTAAGAGAGGAAAGAGAGAGAAAACGAAAGAAGAGGGAGGAAAAAACTGTATATATGGGGACAAAATTCCAATAGAACAGCCACCAATCCTAAAAAATGCCAGCAACTAGTACCTGGACATGAATGCAAACTACAAACAACAATTAATATCAAGCAAGGTGAAAGAAAACAGAAGCAAAAAGCAAACAAACATAAAACAAACAAACAAAAAAAAAGAAAACGCAAAACAATCTCACAAACAAGCATAAAAAAAATCAATATAATCAACAATCAAGCAAACAACAAAAGGATAGAGAGAAAAACATATTGGATAGTGAAGAAAGAGAAAAACAGGAAATGGCGGCAGAAAAGATGGACCTGTCCCGAGCCTTGGCCCTGAGCAAACAGAGCAAAAAGCTGAGGGTCCCACTGGGAGTGTTTGTTGGTGAGTTAAGGGACAGCTATACTCCAGGTTGCAAACTGCTTGGCAGGGCTCGCCTGACCAGACAGCCCCCACTGCTGTTGGGATTTTCTCCCAGAGTTACCAGCTCAGACACAGAGACTGTGCCATTTTGAAGAGGAAAGTGGATGTTAGTGGAAGCCTGAAAATCTACAACTGTGTGACCCACCAAACAGCTGCAAGCCCCAGAACACTGGTCCCCAATTGGTGCAAGAACTCAGACTAAGAGCAGCTCTACATGCCATACGGAAAGGTCAGATTTCTCCTGGGATAAGGTGAGGTCTCTGCTCCCACAGAACAGAGAAATGCACACACTATGAGAGCTGGAAGACTGAGGGAATCCAGCACCTAGAAAAATCCCTGGCTGTTGGGGCTGGTGTAATCCATGAATGAGGAAGGGGGTCCTCAGATCTCCTAACAGAAGGGTTCTCTATAATGCAACGTATTTTGATCTGATGCAGAAGGACAGCCTGGGAGTTATTAAAGTGTGCCAGATGCTTAGAAAAGAATGGAGAAGAGGGAATGAACAGACTTGCAATCTTTCCTCTTCATATCCTTGCTTCTGATTGCTAAGCCAAATACATAGGGTCACCCAATTGGGGACACTCTGGGAGACTGCAGGGGAAAGTTGTTTTTCTGGAAACTGGGATCGGAGAGGGTAGTGACTTTTGGAGAACCAGCTCTAGAGCATCCCACTCCAACAAACCGGTATTGACTCTCACAGGGAAAGCAGGATCTAAGCATAGGCTAGAGAAGACCCATAGTCCAGAGGTCAATCCAGAAACACTGCCAACCAGAGGCTAACTCACAAATTGACCCTTGTGTAATCACAAATAAAACAATAAAGAGATTAAGATACCACCTGCTTCAAAAACAGAAAAGGCTTACAACACTGAGTACCAGTGGAATGCGGGGAACTGCAATACTGTCCAACTAGGAAACAGGTATGCCAAACAGAACAACAGAAAAAGTGAGTGATCTTCACTACTGCACATTTTTTTAAATTTTTATTCTTTCATCTTTTACTTAAGAAACTATTCTTTTCTTTTTTCCTTACATGATCTTACCTTCTTAATTATTACATTTTTATTTTTTTAATTATTATTACTACTACTGTTTTACCTATTTGAAAAAAAAAAGTGTCATTTTATTTTGTCTCTATTGTACTTTGGGATTAGAGTTCTACAGTCTATTTTCAACTTTCCTTTAGCATCATAATATTCCATCTCAACTCCATTTTATGCCATCACTCTCTTCCTAACTTTTTCTTTTTGTACTCCTGTTTCTCTTACCCTTTTCCTACTTTAGATTTTCCCTATTCTTACTTTGTACCCACTTAAAATTTCACCATACTTATATATCTAATTCCCAATCCCCTGCTCCAAGTCCATACGTTCTTTTCTTTTTTTTCTTCACTACCCCAAAAAATTGTTTTTCTCTCTGTCCTTTTGTTGTTGTTTGTTTGAATGTTGATTATATTGATTTTTCATAATTTTTGTGAGATTGTTTTGCTTATTCATTTGTCTTGTGTTTTTTTTTGTTTGTTTGCTTTGTTTTTATTTGTGTATTTTTGTACCCCTGTTTTGCCTTACCTCACTTAATATTAGTTGTTGTTTGTAGTTTGTATTAATCAAGGAACATGTTGCTGGAATTTGTTGGGATTAGTGGCTGTTCTATTGGAAATTTAACCCCATATATAATTTATTCCCCTTCTATTTCTTATTCTCTTTCTTTTCTCTCTTACAGTTTTTCTTTTTTAATTTTCTCTACATTCTCCTAATTTCATTTTGGTACTCCTTTCTCTCATTTTTTTCTTCTTTTCCCTCTTGTTTCTCTCCTCTTCCCTAATTTGTCTCTCTTGGTGGTCACCTTTATTTATGGCTATTAATATCATGAAAACATTTTGTGAATACAGAAAAGTTCAGTGCCTTGTGCATGGTCCTTGGTTGTGTTGTATTTTGTGCCTTTAAGTCAATACAGGAGAGAAAGAACTACATAACCAGGTACCCAGAAAAGAGAGACCATGGGGAGTCAAAGCGATAGCCCTCATATGAAAGAAAAACAGACATCCTCAGAAAGGGAAGTACACAAAATGGAGACTAGAAACCTGCCTGAGAAAGAATTTAGAGGAATAGTCATGAGGTGGCTGAAAAGAATGGAAGACAAATTTGACAATATGAGTAAAAACCAAGAGGAAATGAAGAAGAATCAAGAAGAAATGAACAATGACATCTCTGCTATAAAGAAGTCAATAGAAAGCACCAAAAGTAGAATAGAAGAATCAGAGGACCACATCAGTGAGGTAGAAATGAAGGTAGGAAAAAATACCCAAGTACAGCAGTTTCTAGAAAAAAAAGTTAAAAGGCAGGAGGAGAGCATAAGGGAACTTTGGGACAACACAAAACAAAACAACATCTGCATAAAAGGAATTACAGAAGGAAAGGAAACTCAGCAGGGAATAGAAAACCTGTTTCAAAATAATGACAGAAAACTTCACTGATATAGGAAAGAAAAAAACCCACACAAATCCAAGAAGCTCAAAGAGTCCCAAGAAAAATGAACCCCAGAAGACCAATGCCAAGGCACATTATAATAAAATTGGCAAACACCAATAAAATTGGCAAAAACTTTCAGAGAGAGACTGAAAGTTACCTACAAAGGAACCCCCACCAGAGTAACAACTGATTTCTCAATAGAAACTCATAAGGCCAGAATGGAATGGAATGAAATATAGAAAGTTATGCAAAAGAAGAGTCTGAATCCAAGAAAACTGTACCCAGCAAGGTTATCAATAAAAATTGAAGGTGAAATCAGGAGCTTCACAGACAAAAAAGGACTAAGGAAATTTATTACCACCAAACCAGCAATGCAAGAAATGCAAAAGGGTCTGCTGTTAAAAAAAAAAAAAAAAAAAAAAAAAAAAAAAAAAAAAAAAAAAAAAAAAAAAAAAAAAAAAAAAAAAAAAAAAAAGGAAAAGAAAAGAAATATGAAGCAAAGAAGGAACCCAGGGGTAAAGAACAAAAATGAGCATGAGGCTGGTTTGGCTCAGCAGATAGAGTGTTGGCCTGCGGACTGAGAGGTCCCAGGTTCGATTCTGGCCAAGGGCATGTATCCTGGTTGCGGGCACATCCCCAGTAAGGGATATGCAGGAGGCAGCTGATTGATGTCTCTCTCTCATCGATGTTTTTAACTCTCTATCCCTCTCCCTTCCTCTCTGTAAAAAATCAATAAAATATATTTTTTAAAAGAGAACAAAAATGAAGACAAATAAATACCTATCAAAGATAGCTTTTAATATAAATGGATTAAATTCTCCAATCAAAAGAGATAGGGTAACAGATTGAATAAGAAAACATGACCCATATATCTGCTGTCTATAACAAACCTACTTCAGAAAAAAAAAAGACGCACACAGACTGGTGGGTTAATGGATGGAAAACAGGATTTCAGGAAAATGGAAATGGAACAAAAGCTGGGGTAGCAATATTTATGTCTAACAAATTAGATCTCAAAATGAAGGACATAACAAGAGGTAAGGAATGTCACTTCATAATACTAAAGGGAGCAATCCCATAAGAAGAAATAACTCTGGTGAACATATACACACCCAATACAGGAGCACACAAATACATATAAAAACTCCTGGAGGATATCAAGGGAGAGATTGAGAGCAATACAATCATAGTAAGAGATTTTAATACTCCATTACCACCATTGGAAAAATCCTCTAAACAAAAAATCAGCAAAGAAACATCAATCCTAAATGACTCACTAGAATAGATGAAATTAATTGACATCTTCAGAACATTT
>PVJN01031762.1:0-24627 GCA_004026805.1 Lasiurus borealis | reverse complement strand
TTAATGAGAGACCGCTACTGCTACATTTTTTCAGATCTTTTTGGGCCTAAAAAAGTATTTATTTCATCTTCACTCTTGATGTAAGTATTCACTGGAGGTAGAATTCTTGTCAGTAGTTAGTTAGTTAGTTTGTTTTAGCACTTAGAAGGTGCCATTCTTCCGGCTTCCGTTTCTGTTGAGAATTTGGGGGTCAGTCTTATTGTTCCTTTGAAGGTTCCTTCCGAGGCTTTTCCCCTTCTCCGGCCGCTTTGAAACTTTCTGTCTTTGATTTTTCCAGTTTTCCAGTTGTGTGTCTAGATCTGACTTTCTTTGTAATTATTATCCACGGAGTTTATAGTGCTTCTTCTTTTTTAAAAAAAAATATATTTTATTGATTTTTTTTTTTTTTTTTTTTACAGAGAAGAAGGGAGAGGGATAGAAAGTCAGAAACATCTATGAGAGAGAGACATCGATCAGCTGCCTCCTGCACGCCCCCCACTGGAGTTGTGCCCCCAAGCAAGGTACATGCCCCAACCGGAATCGAACCCGGGAACTTTAAGTCCACAGGCCGACGCTCTATCCACTGAGCCAAACCTTGACTCTGTGCTTTGCTGTGTTCGTCAATTTGGGAAAGTTCTCCCGGTCCTGTGATCTATTGAAGGCATTGCTCAATCGCCCAGCCGCTCAGTCTCCTGTTTGCTTTCAGAACTGGCAGGTGCCTCCAGGACAAGGAGACTCCTTCAGAGGCGTGGCTGCCCCTCAGTTTCTCTCTGCTGGACCCTCACCCGGCCCTGTCCACTGGCTGGGGGGTTTTCCAGAAGCCTTGACACCAATTTTGTGGTGTTCAGTCTTCCCAGTTCCTAAGCAAGAGGTTTGATCCACAACCTGGCGGACCATGGCTGAAAGTAAACCTCTTTTCTTGGTGGTTGTGATTACTTCCTGCTTTTTAAAATTAGAATATGTGGCCGGCTTGCCAATGTGCAAGATTGAAGTTAATGGCCGCCTCGCAGCATGAACATACACCAAAGTTCAGTAAAAGGTTCCTTTAAGACTCTATTATTATTTTAGAGAACGTCTGGAGATGGTTTGTAATGAGAAGTGAGGTTATGTTAGATCAGGAAAAATGAGATATGCCCTAATGTTTGCATTGTAATGTGAAAGTTATTGTGGGTTTCATTGGCGCATGCCTTTCCATGTTTTACCGAGTGCCAGTTTCCCTGCTGAATTTGCTTGCCCAGGGCTTCAAACATCAGCCAATCTAAAGTGATGAGTTTCTCTGAATTTTCAGTTCGTTTCCCTATAGTTCAGCCATGCATTTCGGGCAGAACTCACTGGCCCTAAGATTGTTCCACCTGCTGGCAGGAAGACTGTACTTCATCTGAGATCTAAGGCTTATTGTTTCTTCATGATTTGCCGTTTTGTGCATTTGCAGAGGGCGCTCGGGAGGAAGACCTGGATGCTGTGGAGGCTCAGATCGGCTGCAAACTGCCCGACGACTACCGATGCTCCTATCGCATCCACAACGGGCAGAAGCTGGTGGTTCCTGGGTAAGACGCTTGCTGTTTGGGTTATTTTTAATGCTACAACTTATAAACAGACTGTGGTTGTAGTTACTCTTAGTAGATTAAAGTAGTATAGAAGTTCCCTTTTCTTCCTTGTAGCAATCCATAAGACGGTCTACAGCTTGAATTTGATTTTACCGAAATATACGTGTCTCATGAAAACCTTAACTCTGTCAACGCCTCCTTAGAATGAAATGAAGTCTCATTGGGTGTGGGGCAGTGTAGCATAAGGGAAATGCATGTGGAAGTACATTTTTAAAAAAATATATTTTTTATTTATTTTTCACAGAGAGGAAGGGAGAAGAAGAGAGAGTTAGAAACATCGATGAGAGAGAGACATCGATGAGCCGCCTCCTGCACACACACACACACACACACACACACATACACACACACACCCACTGGGGATGTGCCTGAAATTAAGGTACACGCCCTTGACCATAATCGAACCTGGGACCCTTGTGTCCGCAGGCCGACACTCTATCCACTGAGCCAAACCAGTTAGGGCTGGAGGTACATTTTAAGTGAAACTGTTTATCGTGTTTACAGCCAGATCATTTGTTTTAGAGAGCCTGGTATAAATTCTGTGTACCATACATGTAAAAATAATAATTTGTTCAGAACTGCATGTACTAAACTAAAAAATGCATAATTTTGTCCTATTCAAGCATGGCCTATAATTAAGTGGCTTATTTTAAACTTCTAAAAGATGAAGTATTCATTGTGGAACCTTTTGGGAAAAACAGACCACGTAGTTAGTACCTGTCAAATCCACTCGCAGTTTTAAAAACTATATGCTTTGAACGGGTCTACTCCTTTTGTTTTTGTTTTTTTTATGAAATTAAGCTCCTTCAGAGACATTGCATTTGTGCAAAGCCAGTAAGAATTCAGGGAGAACTTTGCATTGTCCTCATTGGAACATGATGTCTTTGTGTGTGAAGAATCATATGAGGCTCTGTTTCCATTTCAGGTCTGAATACTACCTTGCAATCTCAGTATGACCACCTCCCATCCCTGTACTCACTCAGCGAGTACATTTCTGAAATATGGGCAGCTAGGACTAGCTAACCCTAAGTTATTGGCTTTTTTTTATCTATTCTGTTTTCCTGACAAACTGAAATTTGACAAAATTGAAAAACTGTCACACTTCAAGAGCATAGCCTATGGTTAGAGAATTTTGTGGAAGGAGTTGCCCAGAAGTGACATGACAAAAAGGTCATGCATTTCAACACAGGATTTTTCTAGCTATCCGCTGCCCAGCGGTGGATGTGGGATAGGAGTCCCATTAAGGACCCACACCCGTGCTATTCTCATGCTCATGCAGTGAGACGAGTTTAGATCCCATGCATTCCAAGTTCATGAAAATTTGGTCAAGGTTGAGGCTGATTAACATTTATACTGTCTAGTAGGATAGAGTAAACTAAAGGTTGTAACAGCATAAAGGCATCAGAGAATTTATTCCTTAAAACATTAAATTAGTCATACACATATATAACAAAGTATCAGCAAATCAATTTATAATGGCAAGATAGGTTTCTGAACGCAATAAAACCATTTTTCTTTTTGTAAAGCTGACACACATTTTAGACATTTAGGCTTTTAATTTAAATCCATCTTTCCACTCAAGAGTTTGGCTGTAATGTATAAATTAGTGTTTTGGGGCATTTCCGGTTTAGAATTGACACGCTAACCAGTTCTTATAAAGTTGTCAGTATGAAATTATTATTCATTAGGAAGATGAAGCACAGATGTTTGTTTGGCAACTGATTACACTTTGGGTCTCTTCTCAGGCTGTTGGGAAGTATGGCGCTGTCCAACCACTATCGTTCGGAAGACTTGTTAGACGTGGACACGGCTGCTGGCGGCTTCCAGCAGAGACAGGGCCTGAAATACTGTCTGCCCCTGACTTTCTGCATACACACTGGTCTGAGTCAGTACATAGCGGTGGAAGCGGCGGAGGGCCGGAACAAGAATGAGGTTTTCTACCAGTGCCCGGTATGTAGGAAGCGTGCTCACGTGTGGCTTTAAGGTGTGTTCTGATGAGCGTATAACTGCGAGCATTAGGAATGTTCAGGGTTGTTGAATGGGTGTGGGGCGTTATGCAATTTAAATATAGACCCATCTAACCAGACACAGAGGCATGGAATGCAGAAAGAAAATGTTACCAGTGGACAAACATTGCAAACTGTGGTCCATGCAGACACAGAGCTGTGACTTGTGTGAAGGCATGTTAAGTTTAAGGGAAACTAGCGAGCTTTTTGTTGAAGTAATTCATCATAATATACATTTCTGACTTTAAAAATTTAGCTTCTGACCATCATTTTATCTAAGTGCAGTAGGAACTTTTTAAACTCTTCAGTTGTTGAAAAATGAAGATTCTTTTTAGACGACTTTTGTTATGACTTTAGTATTTTATTTCTTCAGTTTTCAGTAATTTCTTAATAACAACTTCTGCTTTCATTTTTCCCTAGCTGTGAACTTTTAACTTAAAAGAGAAATTGAAAATAGGAAATACTCTTCATAGTTATCTGAGATATGCGACTCCATAAAACATTTAAAATATTTTAAGAGCCTTCATAGCTTTTAATTTTTCTAAGCATTTTCACATCTTTTATCTCATTTTTGACTTGAGACAAAAATTATTCTATAGGGTTATAGAATGATTGATCTCTTTATTTATAGAGAAAAGTGACTAATCTAGAATTCTTCAGGTTTCTTGATTGAATCTAAAGCCTTTTCTCCTAGGATAATTAACTGTATTTCTTCTTAACCTTAACTTCCTAATTCTTTTCCTGAAGGACAGGTTTTTTTTTTGTTGTTGTTGTTGTTTTGTTTTTTTGGTTCACTGTCAGTCTTAACAGTATATACACATTTAACTGGAATTTATAGAAAGAACTTAAATATATAAATCATGAAGCAGGAGCTGACAATGTGAGGAATGTCAAGAATGGGTTAGAGAACTTAGGTTATTTTATATCTGTTTTTGCCTTTTCTTCAGGGAAGAATACAAATAATGAACCATGGGAAATTAAGAAAATGTATTTTTCTTATTCTTTTTTCCTTCTTTCTCAGAACCTAGTTAATATAAAGTGATTCATTTTGCCTTGGACTCTTTGGGGAGTACAGGCATATCTCATTTGTTGTTTTGTTTGTTTTTAATAAAAATTGTGAATTTATTCAAAACAAAAGACATGGTGGAGAGTGTCTTTCTTAATTAAAATATTCTTTTTCTCGCCTAGGACCAAATGGCTCGGAACCCAGCTGCTATTGACATGTTTATCATAGGTAGGAGAAAAGAAAATTTTATTTTTTCCTCTTTCCTCCTGTCAAAAGTATTAAATTGGTAGAAAAATTTTAGTTACTTAGCCAGCTGACAATTTTATACTTGTATTTCTTAAGGCTTGCTGGTTTAAAAAGTACTATATCTAGGCACTCATTAGAATAGCCCTTATACTTTATTTGAATTTGGTTTCTATTTAGAAAAAAGCCATGCCCTATACAATCTTGTGCTCTAGAACTCTGCTATGGAACACTAAAATGTATAGAATTAATATGAGTAAGTATAGAGTTCCCTCACATGCACATGGTATTTTTCATCACTCATATTAATACATAATTAGAGATGTTGATATATAAAATTACTTTATACTTTATTTTTTGAATGTTGTATTTTTTAAAAAAGATTTTAAAAATTGTTTTTTAGAGGGAGAGAGAGGGAGAGAGAAACATCAATGTGAGAGCAAAATATCTATGGGCTGCCTCCTGCTCACCCCTTACTGGGAATCAAGCCCACAACCTAGGCCTGTGCCCTGACTGGGAATCAAACTGGCAGCCTTTTGGTGCAGGGGATGGTATCACTGAGCTACACGGGCCAGGACAGTACTTTTTCTTTTGGTGCCGATGCTACAGTAAAATGCTGATAAATCACACTGGATACCTCCAAACAGCAGTCTTTGAAAACCAGTATAAACTGGGCTTCATGGACTCCTTGGCACAAGTAGGTTTCAAAGGACTGGAGAACAATTTAATTTGTATGAAGTGCTAGTCACCTCTTTGCTATTCAGTTAGTCTGTTTTGTTTAGATTTTGCTCACTTGAGAGAAGCTTCCCGACTGTCTCCTCAGCTTTTTAAAGGTGTTCCTGGCACATGTCAAACATCCCCAGAGTCAGAGACTCAGTAGAAGGGACTTGCAAGCTCAGGCATCTGTGTTTAATTAGTTCTTCTCATCGGAAGCTTGAACAGAGTCTAGACTGTGGCATATTCTAGATTTTTGTGGCGCACTTCACAATTTCAGGCCCTCACTCCTACGCAGTCAGTTATAAAAAGCTTTGACACTTAGTCCCTGGCTGTCACTCGCCCTGACTCACGCGGTCTGTGGTTTCCAAGCGAGGAACTTGCTGTGTTTTGCTCCTGCTCGTTGCCCTCTTTGCCATCTTCGCACAGCATGTACTCTCGGAAGTGGGGATCATGCTAGAGTAAGTGGTACTTACTGCCGAGTTTGTACCCTAATAAAGGCTGCCTGAGCCCTAAATAAGCTTCCTGCTGGCCTCCTGGAGGTTCTTGCTCTCGGTGTGGTGCTGGTCTGACATGGTCTGGGAGACCCCACCCGCTGTAGCAGAACACGCAGGTCTGATGCTACCATTCTGATAGTCGGGATTCTCCGGGAATGGGGAGCAAAGCGAAAGATTTGGGGTGAGATGGGAAGTTCATGCCGGGAGGGAAGAGGAGAAAGCAGTTTCCTTTCGGCTGCCTTGATAACACACCCCAGTGCTACCGAGGAAACGCCAAGACGCAGGCTTCCTCTGAAAGGTAAACTGCCTTGGAACAGAGAGATTGCAGCTTGGGTCAGTTAGGTTTGACTTCCTTGGGATTTTAGTAAAATATAAGATGGAATCTCCTGGTGCTCAGGGCATTTTTTTAAAAATATAGAACGCTTCATGAATTTGCACGTCATCCTTGCACAGGGGACATGCTAATCTCTGTATGATTCCAGTTTTAGGGTATGTGTGCCGGAGTGAGCACTTCGGTGCATTATTAATAGATATTTAAGAAAATGGATTCTCTGTGCAGTTCAAATAAGTTTAGTAGGAAGGACTACATAGGAAACTGTCCTCATTTTAAAGAACACACTTTGTTCTAATATGTATTACAATAAATTTATACACCACGCCAATTTCTTTTTTATGTAAACCATGACATATGAAAAACGACTTAAAAACTCTACAGGGAAGTTACTAGTTCTCATGACATAAAATTGCACCTTCTTTGAAGTATTATGCCTTCGTTCATGTCAGTAAAAATAGGCTTCTTAATATCTTGCTCCAAGTAAACGGATGATCAGTGCTCATTTTGAATATAATAACATTTAATAAATAGGGAGTTAGAATGGGCCATTTAGAGACATTAAGAACCAACTACTGTAGTGTACTTTCTCTTAGTTGATGCCTGTAAAATTTTAAAGCTGTGTACCCTCAGACCCAATTGCATCTTCCATCACTGTCCAAGCAGAATATGTATAAGTAAATGCTGTAAATTTAGCATCTGACATTTAGCATGGGGGAGTATAGGAACTGGGTGGATAAAAATAAGATTGCAGAGAAGTGCATTGGGCATCCATCACTGGCTAAGGGACTAACGTACACTAGTCACTGAGATGTGTTAACAATAAAGGGATGAGAAAGTTATGTTTATTACCTACAGGGGGCAGGCATAATTTATGTAAAGGCTTGTTACTGACTCAATCACTAGATCACAGATGTTCCATCCTTCTTTTCCGCTTCGAGCTGCTCTCTGAGAATATGGAGGACCGCTGTGCGTTGACTCTGTAGTAATGCATCTAAACTGCTTTAGGACTGGTCTGATCCCATAACTTCTGTCAGATGGCCAGGCTGAGCTGCGTCAGTATGTCCCTGAAGCGGGCTATTCCCTGATGGTTTGAGGACAGGTGCTGATCCTGTGCCTGCAGTATCTTCCTGGATGTAGCCATGTCTTCTTCGTTCAGGGAATTACAGAAAGCTTTCCATTCCTGTACCAGAACAGATTCCTATACAGTTTAGGAATCTGTTATTTATTATATGTAAGTCTGAAAAGTACTTTGAAGTTAGCTGGAGGATTCCCTAGCAAGGTTGTTAGGAAGAAGAGGGATAGAACTGAGACTAGAAGTTGTCCTAGTAAAGGACTAGAGCAGTGGTTCTCAACCTGTGGGTCGCGACCCTTTTTTGGAGGTCCATCAACCCCATCACAGGGGTCGCCTAAGACCCTCAGAAAACACAGATATTATGATTCACAACCGTAGCAAAATTACAGTTATGAAGTAGCAATGAAAATAATTTTATGGTTGGGGGTCACCACAACATGAGGAGCTGTATTAAAGGGTCGCGGCATTAGGAAGGTTGAGAACCACTGGACTATCGGAATTATATCTATAGATGTTCCTGGGTTTGACATCACACCTTACACAAAGAGAAATTACAATGTCTCCTCGTTTCCTGCATGGCTTTTACAAACACTATTTGTCCTCCCCCCTTTCTGGTTTGCAGGTGCTACTTTTACTGACTGGTTTACTTCTTATGTCAACAGTGTTGTGTCAGGTGGCTTCCCCATCATCAGAGACCAAATTTTCAGGTATTTCACCTGGGGCTTTTGGGAATGGAGTGATTGTAACAAGCAAACATCATCGGTTCCACATCATAAGATGAAGTTTCCCAGGGAGGTTAATAACCGAACCTCTCATCATCATAAATCTATTCTATTCTCGTTTTAAGGCCAAAACATCCAAACACTTGAACAGCCAGTATTTTTCTTATTTTGAAGAATCAAAAGAAAAAACTGACTTGATAGAGAAGTTATGGATTTATAGTGGTTAAATAATTTCTTTTAAGAACAAAAGCTGTTTGCCAATTAGTAGATTTTTAGTATGAGTAACAAATATTATCCATAAATGGAACATCCAGGTATTATAGATAGTATTAGAGGTAATATTGGTTTACAGTAGCCTGGTTGGCAGAAATGATACACTAAGTATACATTAGAGGCCCCTCTCATAATATGCTAACACATTTTTATGATCGGAACCACTATTTGCAGTGATAGCTGGGTTTTCAGATGGTCTCCTGCCTTTCCTCAGCTCTGAAAACAGAGATAGTCTTTTTCGTTTCCAAGTAAATTACTTTACCTCCACCATCGCTGATCCGGAGTCTTCAAAGCTTTCTGGTTTGCTTATAATTTCTAGTTTTCTTCTAAGCTTAATAGGACTACACCTTCACGATCTCAAATGTGATTTAAATGTTCAATCCTAAAGTGAAGTCTAAGCTCTTTCGCATTGTATCTTCAAACCTTTTATCGTCTGGAATCGAGTTCAGTTGACTAAAAAGTGTTTAATTATTTTACTTACCTAGATATGTTCACGATCCGGAGTGTGTAGCAACCACCGGAGATATTACAGTCTCAGTTTCCACATCGTTTCTGCCAGAACTTAGCTCCGTACACCCACCCCACTATTTCTTCACGTACCGAATCAGGTGAGGCTGCTCAGTGGGGTCACCTCCCAGTTAGGAGTGGGACACGGCCTCCGGAAGTGTTATTATTATTGCCCGATTTGATGTCAGATATAAAACGCATTTGAGAGGCAGCTGCTTGCTGATACAGAGGATGGCTGGTAGCGAAGTTCTGTACAGTATAGACAGGTTTTCTCTGCTTTTACTGTACTTCCATTTGTACTTATGGATGCTGAATTTTCTCTGGGCCATAAGGTTTTGTTCTCCAGTGTCTTCTGGGGTATTTTCTGGTTTAGGAACAAGCTAGTCTTTTTTAAAATGAGATCCATTGTCTTCATTCTTTTTTTTAAAATATATTTTATTGATTTTTTACAGAGAGGAAAGGAGAGAGATAGCAAGTCAGAAACATCGATGAGAGAGAGACATCGATCAGCCGCCTCCTGCACGCCCCACAGTGGAGATGTGCCCGCAAGCAAGGTACATGCCCCCGACCGGAATCGAACCTGGGACCTTTCAGTCCGCAAGCTGACACTCTATCCACTGAGCCAAACCGGTCTTGGCCAAGCTGGTCTTTTTCAGTAGGATCACCCCAGTGTGGCAGGGAGAGCTGATGTGTGGGTTAGTCCGCCCACAAGCGCTGTAAACTCTGCTCCATGTACCTGGATGTGCTCAGTCACCAGAGAATCTACATCTGCACCTTAAATTCGGCGTCACTTCTGCATTTCTGAGCATGTGTCGCAAAATTCAGCACTTTTGGGCCATGAGCCCTGTGTCCAGGCTGGGCACACCTACCAGCTCCACCATTGTAATGGCGGAATGACACACATTGCTTCTGTAAAGTGACATTCTTCAGATACTTGGTGGCCTGAAGATACCCATACCTTTGGTGGCATGAGCAGAACACAAAGATTTTAACCTCTTGATTTGCGTGATTCTGTGGGGTTTTCTAAGTCAAGTGAATAATTAACCATTTTCAAAGGTCACTTCAGGCTGTTTATGTGAAGAGTGAGTACAATATAGTTTATAAAATACCTTGAGTTTATATCAACCCCTAACTTGTTTCTTGTAAATACAAGTATTGCGCCAGGTACTTTTCAAGGTGGACCACTAGGTTGTAATCATATGGGAAGGTCAGAATTAGAATTGTAATGTTTTCACTTTTTTTTTTTAATTTTATTTTTTTTTTAATAATATATATTTTATTGATTTCTTTACAGAGAAGAGGGAGAGGGATAGAGAGTCAGAAACATCGATGAGGGAGAGACATCGATCAGCTGCTGCCTACCCCCCCGCCCCCACTGCGGATGTACCCGCAACCAAGGTACATGCCCTTGACCGGAATTGAGCCTGGGACCTTTCAGTCTGCAGGCCGACGCTCTATTCACTGAGCCAAACCGGTTTTGGCTAGAGTTGTAATGTTTTCAGAAAGCTCTCACATTGCCCAAGATAACATCATGCTTTTTAAACTTAATCTGGTCTGTGTACATTCAGTTAAAAGTCTAGTACATATTTATTGAGTCCTGCCTGGATATCAAACAGGGTGTTCAGCCCCGGACTTGGTGAAATAAAAAACAAATATTAAACCCACTTTCATTAGAAGTACTCTCTGCTGACATGAAGACGCTCATTGATCAAAGGGACTAAGGATACTTGGTCTTTCTATATACTTTTATATACTTTGTGATGTTATATAGAGGAAGGTATGCTTACCAGGAGCACCGTAGAATTGTAGTATTGTGTGTAGCCTTTGACGTGTCTAGTTACATAGGCACAGATGTTTGTTGTTTAATGTAGAGCTTGCCTAAGACTGAGACATGCTTCATTAATGAGACCTCCACATGCTGATAGGGTGCTCAGAATGAAAGCGAGAGACAGCAGATTCCTGGAGGAAGGGGGGGATAAGAGGATTGGGAAGCAGAGTCACGGTGACCCCAGTAACATTAGTGACATTGAGCTTTGAACTTTGTAGAAACTAATGGAGAAAAGGGAGGTGGGTTGCGTAGCCTTATAGGGAATGAAAGCTTGTCGGTTTTTTAGAAGTTTTTCATGGCTCTGTATTCTAGAAAGTGTTTCCCATGCTGATCTTTATTTGAACAAGAGTGTAGTAAGCACGGTGTTTGTGAATTTTTATGTGCTCTTGTTGATCCTCACTGAAACCAGATGCGGGAGTTGCATGAAAGCATTCCCATGAGAGAGTGGGCCAATCAGGCCAACATCTTTGCGAACTTCCGGAGGTAGATGATGAACACAGACTTTGGGGTGTGTTTCTTGACTTCCTGTGGAAATTCTCTTTAGGTTCCGAACCCAAATGTTGTAGTCCTTAAACAAAAGAAACAAACAAAAGGCCTGATTTGTGTCTGTACCGCCCATTTCCTTCTCCAGGATTGAAATGTCAAAGGATGCCCTTCCCGAGAAGGCTTGCCAGTTGGACAGCCGCTATTGGAGAATAACAAATGCTAAAGGTGATGTAGAAGAAGTTCAAGGCCCTGGAGTAGTTGGTATGTAACGCAGGATCTGGTGTACACAGCAGTTGCATCTAAGACCTTGTGCAGAGCACATACGTGACACAGCTTAGAAACGCATGATGTAGTTGGTGGATATGACTGCATCTTTTTAATAGCTGTGTTACAGTGTGAAAGGAGTCATAGAATCTGGGACTCTAACGACAATACTTTGCTTCATAAATATAATGTATAAATGTCATTAGTCTATCAGTTTAGAATCTTAAACAGAACTTTGCTGAAATTATAGCACAGGGATTGAGTTTACATTCTGTGAATCACCTGGGTTCCTTGCTTTTCCTTCTTAAGTTCTTTTCTTTCCCACTGAATCATTATTCATTGTAATATTCTGTAGGCAGAGAGAGCAGAAACAGAAAATTCATTTTATACTTGTCATCTTTTGAAATTTAGGGGAGAAATGTTAAAATTAATAACATCTCTTTTTGTTTGTGGATTTCAATCATCTCTAGCTGATTTCCACTGGCATTATAATTACGTTAAGTTTCTGAACCCTTAGATTCTTCAGATTTTGTATTGTGCTTCAGAAAAAGAACATTATTTAAGCTATGCACTTCTGTTATCAAACCTAAGCATGTACCGAATTCAGTTTAGATTAAAGTTGTTCTAATGTATTGCCATGTATAAAATCAGGTTCTGCATGTTTGCTTAAGGAATTTTTCCTGAATTGATTTGGGGATCTAGTGCTAAAAAAATTTAATAAAACCTGTATTTCTTTTTCAATAATTTGGTCCCTTGTGACTGCCATTTTGTCTGGGCTAAATGCTTAAGCTGCATGCTCAGAATTTTATGGTTTAGCCTGTTGCTACTTTTAAACATTTAGATTATCCTTAGCACTGTTTCAACTAGTATCTGTGACACTTATTACCCACATCTTAAAGATGGTGTCTAAAACGTATCAAAACATTTTGAAAAAGAAAATATTCCTTTTTTATGTTGCTTTATTCCCTAGAATTCCCCAACCCCACCCACACACCACTATAGAGAATTAGGATTACTAAAAAAGCCAAAATACTCATAATCCCATCACTATTAACATTTTGTTATATTCTTTTAGATTTTGTTTGTAACTTTGCATTTACTTTAATGTACTTTAAATAATCCCATAGAGGACCTGTCTCATTTGCTGGGATGGAGAACTGGATTTTATGCTTTAATTAACTGTTACTGTTTCCTCTGCAGGTGAATTTCCCATCATCAGCCCTGGCCGGGTATACGAATACACAAGTTGCACCACATTCTCTACCACATCGGGATACATGGAAGGCTATTATACTTTCCACTTTCTTTACTTTAAAGACAAGATCTTTAATGTCGCCATTCCCCGGTTCCATATGGCATGTCCGACTTTCAGGGTGTCTATAGCTCGATTGGTAGGTTAAATTTTCCTCTGGTGCTGATTTACATAGCTTTTTAGAATTGACTCCACAGAGGGCCTTTGTTGATTGGCCAGACAAAGAGTTTATAAATTACGTTCCAGAAACCCTAGGAATTTTGAGGGAAGTACCTTGGGGTGGGTGGGAGATGTGAACATGTGGGGGGGAGGCAGACAGGAAGTATGCGAGGCTCTGTACTCTTCAGTCCAGAAACTCTGCTGTCGCCTGGTTTTGTTCGTTAGTTTGTTTTTAATAGCTTTATTTTTTAGAGCAGTTTTAGATTCACGGAAAAACTGAGCAGAAGGTACAGAAATGTCCCATATACCCCCTGTTCCATAACAGTATTTCTCATCAGAGCTGTGTCAGTGTCACAACCATGGATCTTACACTGACACATCATTGTCACCCGAAGTCCACACGTTACATAAGATTCCCTCTTCTTGTTGTATATTCTGTGGGCTTGGACAGATGTATAATGCCATGAGTCTACCATTAGTATTCGAGAGAGTAATTATTCGTTTTAAATACTATGTCTGTTGCCTAATGAGAAACATACTAGACTAGTGAATATCTGCTTTCTTTCATTTCATTAAGACAGGGAAAACAATTTTCTTACCGTGTTTTTTGCTAAAACTCCCATTTTGTAAAATAATACAAATATCCTATAGAAATAATCAATGGGTAGACTTGTACATTTAGTAGTCTCTCTTTGGGATCATTTCCTAAGTCAACTAGGTATATTTTTTAAATCTCATGTTTAGGGTTACCTGAAGGCAGGCTTAGCAGTAACCCCAATCTTACGGGCTATAAAACGACCAGAGACAACTAGGAGGCTCTGGTTATACAACAGGAATGAAATGTGAATGACATGCCCAGAATGTGATTGAGTTGTAGGCATCAAACGTTCACCAAACCCTCTGGCTCCTGGTGTGTCCCTGAGGGGAGGCTTTAACGTGAGTCTGGGAAGACGGACATGATACGAAGCTGACCCAGAGTTGACACATTCACGACTCCACTTTGTAGAAAGAAGGATGATGAGGAGACGTAGGCCGTGAGACTTGTGGTGTGTCTGTGGAGACAACGTACAGGCTGGGTTGGAGGTGAACCTTACTTCCCTCCCGGTGGAGGAGTGCTGTCTACTGTCCATTTCCGGTCTAGGAGTTCGCTGCTCACGGCAGTCTTCCATGTTGACCAGCCCACGTTCTGGATGAGATGGTTCTTATCCTTAAATGTTCTATGTGATTTATCAGTGAAGTCATCTGGGGCTGGAATTTGCTTTGTGCAAATGTTTTAAAATATGAATTTCTCTCATCGTATTGTCTGTTTCTTGTCCACTGTGGTTCATTTGTGTCTTTTAAGGAATTTGTCCATTTTGTCTACATGCTGAATTAATTGGCTTTAAGTGACTTACAATATTGATGATCCTTTTGATGGCTGGAACAGATATAGTCATATGTCCTCTTTTGTTCTTCATATTGGTCATTTGTATTGTCTGTTCATTAGTTTAGCTAGGGGGTTATCACTTTTATTGATTACTTGAACAATTTTTTACTTCACTGATTTTCTCTATTGTTTACTCATTTTTATTTTCATCAATCCCCCCCCAGCTTCTTTTTTTTTTAAATTTAATTTATTTTAATGATTTTTTTTACAGAGAGGAAGGGAGAGGGATAGAGAGTTAGAAACATTGATGAGCGAGAGACATCAATCAGCTGCCTCCTGCAGGCCCCCCATTGGGGATGTGCCCGCAACCAAGATACGTGTCCTTGATCGGAATCGAACCCGGGACCTTTCAGTCCATAGGCCGACGCTCTATCCACTGAGCCAAACCGGTTTTGGCCTCCCCCTAGCTTCTTAAGATAGAAGTTTAAATTATTGATTTTGGACCTTCTCTGTAAGCACTGTTTTAGCTACATTTCATAAATTCTGACATTATGTTTTCATTAACATTTGGTTCAAAATATTCTCAGATTTTTCTTGTAATTTAGTTTTAATCAATGACTTTTCTAGAAATGTGTTAATTTCCAAATATTTGGAGATTTTTCAGATATCTTTGGGTTGCTGATTTCTAATTTTGTTATGTTTAGAGAACTCATGGTGTATAATTTCAATCCTTTTAAATGTTTTATGACCCAGAATTATGGTCTATCTTGGTAAATACTTATGTATTTGAAAAGGATGTATATTCTGTTATTTTGGAGAATATTATTCTATAAATGACAGGTTGAACTGGTTGATTGTTTTTCAAGTTTTTTACATATTTCTTTTATTTTGTCTTTATTCTCTGAGAGATGATTGTTATAATCTCCAATTATGATTAAGTTTTGTCTACTTCTCTTTAATCCTATCAGATTTGCTTCATGTATTTTGAAGCTCTATAATTATGTGCAAATATACTTAGGATTGTGCCATCTTTTTAATGAAGTGCTTATTTTATTGTTATAAAATCTTTATCTGTCTCTGAAAATGCTCCTGTCCTAAAGTTGCTACTATTTCTGACATAAAATGTAGAGTGCTGAGATTTATTGAGACAGGCAGTTATTATTGGGTCAAACATTTTTCAAATGTTTGTCAGGGTGTATATAAAGTAGTCTTTACTTAAGGACAGTCATTTCAAACTTTTCAGTCTCATGACCCCCTTAAGCTTTGAAAAGTTGGAGAGTCCTCAAAAAATTAAAAATGGAACTATACCGTATGACCCAGCAATTCCAAGAAAATAAAAGACACTAATTAAAATATATATATATGCACCCTATGTTCATTGCAATGTTATTTATAATAGCCAAGCTATCGAAGCAATCTAGGTGTCCATAGATGAACAGATAAAGAATATGTGTGTGTATGTGTGTATACATACACACGCTAGAGGTCCGGTGCACAAAATTCACACACTACGGGGGGGGGGGTGTCCCTCATCCTGGCCTGCGCCCTGTAGTAGTCCAGAAACCCTTGGGGGATGTCTGACTGAGGACTTAGGCCCAATCCGGAGGGGGCCTAAGTCATCAGTCGGACATCCTTAGTGCTGCCGCAGACGTGAGAGAGGCTCCTGCCACTGCCACTGCGCTCACCAGCTGTGAGCTGGCTTCTGGCTGAGCCACGCTCCGCCTGTGGGAGTGCACTGACCACCAGGGGGCAGCTCCTGCACTGAACGTCTGCCCTTTGGTGGTCAGTGTGCGTCATAGCGACTGGTCGTTCTGCCATTTGGTTGATTTGCATATTAGCCTTTTATTGTATAGCATTACTCAGAAATAAAAAAGAATGAGATCTTGCCATTTGCAACAACATGGATGGACCTAGAGGGTATTACACTAAGTAAAATAAGTCAGACAGAGAAAGACAATTGCCATGTAATTCCACTTATATGTGGAATCTAAAAACCAAACAAATGAACAAATAAAACTAAACACAAACTCATAAATACACAGTGGCCAGAGGGGTGAGGGATGGAAGAATGAGCAAAAAGATAAAGTGATTGAGAAGTACAGACTACCAGGTATAAAATAAGTCACAAGTGCAGCATAGAGAATATAGTCAATTTTGTAATAACTATGTATGATGATAAATGGTTACTAGACTTACCGTGATGGTCACTTCATAATGTGTGTGTGTGTATATATATATGTCTAATCACATTGTTGTATACCTGAAGCTAATATAATATGTGTGTCATCTATAATTAAAACAAAATTATGAGGACTCCAAAGAACTCTTGCTTATGTGGGTTATATTGATATTTATCATGTTAGAAATTAAAACTGAGAAGTTTTATAATATTTACATACTCCTTTTTGAAAGTTTACAATTTTTAAATTTATAATTTAAAATTACAATAATAAACTCATTACATGTTCAACCCTCTCTTAACTATGTTCTTACTTATTTAGAGTTTTAGTGTCTTTCCAACAACAAATAATATTATAAAATTTTTATCTGCCTTGCAGAAAATGTTTTTTTTCTACCAGGGATGAGAAAACAATAAAAAGGAATGAAAATTCTGGACTTATTTTCTAATCAACACGAAGAGGCTGTGGGGGTGGGGGATTGTACTTATGTTTACCTTTCCTGTTTAAATATTTATTTTCTTTTTTAAAATATTTTTTATTGACTTTTAGAGAGAGAGAAATATCGATGTGAGAGCAAAGCTTTGATCGGCTGCTTGCTGCATACCCTCTACCAGGGATCGAGCCCACAACCTGGGCATGTGCCCTGACCAGAAGTGGAACCAGCAACCTTTTGGTTTGCAGGACGTCGCCCAGCCAACTGATCCACACCGGCCAGGGCGAATATTAGTTTTCTAGATACGGAGATTGAGTTGTTCTCCTGCGTCCTTTAACAATATGATTAATTGGGGGACTTACTCTTCTCTTTTGCTTTATACTTTGAATGCCAGTTTAAAATATACTTTTACTTGGCTCTTTTCTTGGTCTAGGGCAGTGGCCGGCAAACTCATTAGTCAACAGAGCCAGATATCAACAGTATGATTGAAATTTCTTTTGAGAGACAAATTTTTAAACTTAAACTTCTTCCGACGCCACTTTTTTTAAAAATATTTTTTATTGATTTTTTACAGAGAGGAAGGGAAAGAGATAGAAACATCGATGAGAGAGAGACATCGATCAGCCGCCTTTTGTATATCTCCTACTGGGGATGTGCCTGCAACCAAAGTGCATGCCCTTGACTGGAATCTAACTGGGGACCTTTCAGTCCTTAGGCCCATGCTCTATCCACTGAGCCAAACCAGTTTTGGCTAATGCCACTTCTTTAAAATAGACTTGCCCAGAGCTTGGTATTTTGTGGAAGAGCCACACTCAAGGGATGTGGCTTTTGGTCCCTTGAGTGTGGCTCTTGCACAAAACACCACGTGCGGGCGAGCACATACAGTGTGATTGAAACTTTGTGGCCCGTGCACAGAAGTTGGTTTTCAGCTCTCAAAAGAAATTTCAGTCCTTGTGCTGTTGATATTTGGCTCTGCTGACTAATGAGTTTGCCAACCACTGGATTAAGGTAGTGGTTGTTTGTTTTTAGACACTTTGGAGGTGCCTACTGCTGGTTCATTTTCTTTTTGGTCTGTGCGTTCCTCTTCCCATCTGCTGTTTGTGTGTGTACCGTTTTATTTGTGATCGTCAGCCATCTTCGTCTTTAGCCACATCGATTCCTGTAACAGTTCTTGCTTTCTTCTTCATTAAGATAATTAATAACCATACTACCTGGATTTATTGTTTCATCATTTTTTAATTCTTTCCTCCTTCCCTGGTCCTTTTTTCCCCCTCTTCCCAAGTCCCTTGGGCACCTGCAATTGGATTTCAGAATCTTCATTCCCTAGATTTAAAAAAGTATCCAGAGATTAAAATAATGATTATCTTATATCATATTTACAGTGGTACCTCGAGATAAGAGTGACCTAACATATGAGATTTTTGAGATACGAGTTGTAGAGCGAGCGATTTTTGCTTTGAAATACGAGCAACATTTGAGATAGGAGTCATCGCGCGGATCGGCCGGCTGCACACGACCCACCAGTTTACCGAGACTCGAGCGTCTCATAGTTTCCCACGCCTCAAGGTTACGGAACGAATTAAACTCGTATCTTGAGGGACCACTGTACATATCTTTGGTTGTTGTTTGTGTGATAATAAATCCCAGTGACTATTCCTTTGACAAATCCTAAAAGACAATACCTTTCTCCCACATTAATTAATTTGTTCACTCCGTAAACATTTACTGAGTGCCTACCAGGTGCTGGGGGAAATGCAGTGAACAATACAATGAAAACCTCTGCCTTGGAATTCACATTCTACTTAGAATAGACGAAGGTCAGCCAATAAACACCATGTGCTTGGGTCAAGTACAGTGGTACCTCGAGATACGAGTTTAATTCGTTCCGTAACCTTGAGGCGTGGGAAACTATGAGACGCTCGAGTCGAGGTAAACTGGTGGGTCATGTGCAGCCGGCCAATCTGCGCGATGACTCCTATCTCAAATGTTGTTCGTATTTCAAAGCAAAAATTGCTCGATCGACGGCTCATATCTCAAAAATCTCGTATGTTAGGGCACTCGTATCTCGAGGTGCCACTGTAGTAACATGGGCGCTGGAGAAGAATCAGAATAAAGGGGAGAAGGGGTGTCCCGTTGAGTTGTATGGCAAAGGTGTGTCAAGAAAGGCTTCTGTGGCGTTTGAGTCGAGACTGGAAAGAAGTAGAAGGAGCCGTTGGAAGTAGGGGTGAGGGGCGCTCCAAGCTAAAGAACAGCAAGTGCAGAAGCCCCGACCCCCGGAGGTGCCTGGTGTGTCTGAAGGACAGACTGCCAGGCGGCCCGTGCACCGGAGGGAGGGAGACCCGGCGTGGATGGGGATGAGATCGGAAGGGCAGGGAGGGAGACCCGGCGTGGATGGGGATGAGATCAGAGGGCAGAGAGGCCGCTGCATCATGAAGTGTCCTAACAGCCTGGGTGGGAGGACAGTGGCCGGCGCCACATCCAAAGTTTCCCAGCTCGTCCCACGTGACCAGCTGGGATGTCCTTGCTGTTCAGGATTCTGTTCGCCAGAGCGGCCCCTCTCAGAGGGTCTTCAAACGGGCGGGAGGAAGTGGACAGCAGAGTGAGTCCTGATGGACAGAGGGGCGCTGCTTCAGAGGAAGCGTGCAGGTGATGCTCAAATGTGACCTAGTTACCGTCACCACGGACCTGTGCTGAGAGCCTCTGACCAGTTAAGTTAAAAGGAGACGCTACCAATGGTGGCTGAATGGAAAGGATGTGTCTTTATAGAAGGAACTCCAATAGAAATCACAGACCTCTTGTGGACAGTACATAGAAAGTACCAGCAGAGGTCCTGTCATACCTTGTTAATGTTTTCACATCTTTTCTGTGAGCATACAGATTAAACATTGTTACTTAAGCCCCTCATAGGATAAATTCAGCAAAATTTTGAGTTGTTAGGAGTGGTCTGTTTGCTACATTGCATCTGAATAACAGCTACCATTTAAAAATAAGTACTGTATTGCTGAAACCGGTTTGGCTCAGTGGATAGAGCGTCGGTCTGCGGACTGAAGGGTCCCAGGTTCGATTCTGATCAAGGGCATGTACCTTGGTTGCAGGCACATCCCCAATGGGGGGTATGCAGGAGGCAGCTGATCGATGTCTCTCTCTCTCATCGATGTTTCTAACTCTCTGTTTCTCTTCCTTCCTCTCTGTAAAAAATCAATAAAATATATTAAAAAATAAATAAAAATAAGTACTATAGTAATGAACTATTTACCATGGAACACACTGAGCGTTTGAAAACCTGTAATAGGATGCACACCGGAATGGGTATGTGCATGATGGAAGTGCACTGTTCAAGGCAATAAAGATTCCTATTTAGCATGTCTGGTTGTTCAGAGTCTAGATAAAGGAGCTCTTTGCCTTAAATAAGTATGAAAAAACTGATGGAAGTTCTTATCAAAAGACTGTCTTCTCTTTCAAGGAACTGGGTCCCGAGGAGTATGAGGAGATGGAAGACGCGGAGGAGGAGGAGGAAGACGGCGATGACTCCGCAGACATGGAGGAATCTGAGGAGGAGGAGGAGGCGGCGAGGCCCAGGAGACCGTGCGATGTCCCCATTCGCAGACGCCGCTACTCTCGCCTCTTTTAGCAGAACTCCGCTAATGGGGGCGCTGGAGCGACGCCAGCCTGTCCGGGAGATTGCTCAATAATGTACATAACGGGACTGTTCTCAGCCTATAGCCAGAAAACGAGCATGAAATCCTTTCTGTTCCAGGCCCTGGGCTCTATGCAGCTGATTCTTAATTAGCAATTGGATTGTCTGGGTTTACTTTATCTTTTGGGGGAAGAGGAAGAAGTGAAATTCTCTCTCTCTCTTCTAGAACTCAATAGGGGAATAGTGCTCTAAGTAAGGAATGGCTCTCTCTTTGTTTAAACATATTTTATACTTCTAAAAACGCGGAAGTGGGAAGGAATTGCTTTGAAGATTTAAATACCTGCCCAAGGATAAAAAACTGTGGCCGAAAAATTCTCTGAAGCGATTTCTTGCAGTTGTGAGTTATTTAGAAATGAACCTCATTTGTAATTAGGCTAATCCACTTAGCGGTTCCTCTATATTTTGTACTCACAAGGAACTGATTGACTAAATAGCTTGACTGCTGGCTGTTTTGTCCTTTCTTAGACAATCTGCCCTTGAATTTAACGTTTTTATGACTGTAACCTTGAATTTCAAGTCTTTATCACTATAACCTTGACTTTGAATTTAGTCTCCCAACTCTCCCACCCTTGAATTTAAAACCTCCAACACCGCAACCTGGAATCTAATTTAAAATCATCAACATGAATAACTTTTATGGTATTGTTCACCGATGCATCATTTTTTGAAACGTAGAGTGTAGAAGTATGTGTTGTGTTTATTAACAAGTTCTTCACGCCGTCTCATGTAGTCTACATTTGTAAATACCGCTCCTGTTTTGCTTCTCCTTTCTACAGTTGACTGTCTAACTTTGTGATAAGTGACATGAATTTTATGTTGAGATGAAGTATGTTTTTCTGAAACATGAATTTTTTTTTTTTTTGGTAATTACATAATTGGAAGTTTGGAATGAAGTTCTCCAAGTGTCAAAAACTCCCATTTTGAAAACAAATTTCGCTTCTGATGCTGTATTTTGTATCACTGCCTGTTTTCCATAAATGAATGTCGGTAACTTTGGTTCGGAAGATGAAAGAGGAGATACAAACTGTTGGCCTGTTGCTAGGGGTACATTCAGAGTCACTTCCTGGCTGTGCCCTGTCAGGCGCCCCACTTTCCACTGTTCCCAGGAGCGGCTGTTTTGGGGAGAAAATGAGGAAGCGGGAGGTGTGTAGACAAGGAAGCAGCTGCCATCAGAGACCATGAAGTCAAACTTACCCCTTCATGTTGGCACATGTCGCAGTGTTCTGACATGCAGGGAGTAGTTTTTCCTGCCTTTTTTTTTTTTTTTTTGGAGTATTATCTGGTTGCTACATCCTTCTATTGTATCTACCTCTTCTTTTTAATCAACCCAGTGAGTTTTTAAATTTTATTTTTATTGTTGACGCTGTCACAGATGTCTCTATCCTCCCATCCCCCTTGCCCACTTCCCCCCGGCCCACAGCCCCCATTCCTTCGGCCATCACCGCACCATGGGCTGTGCCTTTGGGTTCCGCATGAGTGTTGTTTGGCTGATCCCAACTCTCAGCCTGTCTCATGTAGCCACGCCTCTGTTTCTGTTTTGTTCACCAAGTTCGTTTTGTTCATGAGATTCCACATGCAAGTGAGATCACATGGTATTTTAAACTGTCCCGCTAAAGCAAGAATTTAAACCTAGTGAATGTCAGGAGTAGAGCTGGTCCCTGGATCCCTTGCCCTGGGTGTGCTTCCGTTTTCTGGGTGACCTCTCCTTTCTCAGTCCCCAGAGCCCGCACGAGGCCCAACTCTCCCTGCGACTCCACTATCCTTGCTTCTCAGAATGCTCTGGGCTTGGTATCCTCTCCTCAAAATCCTCCTTCTCTTAGTTGAAGGAGTGACCTCTAGTTCATACTAAGGTATTAATACCAAGCTCAGCTTTTTTATTTCATCGGCAAAAGCACGTCCTCACACATAAACGGGATCTCATCGTTGGTCAGACTTTTGATGAAAGCCATCTTTTTTTTTTTTTTAAATATATTTTATTGATTTTTTACAGAGAGGAAGGGAGAGAGATAGAAAGTCAGAAACATCGATGAGAGAGAGACGTCGATCAGCCGCCTCCTGCACGCCCCACTCTGGAGATGTGCCCGCAACCAAGGTACATGCCCCCAACTGGAATCGAACCTGGGACCTTTCAGTCCGCAAGCCGACGCTCTATCCACTGAGCCAAGCCGGTCTCGGTCTCAGCTGAAAGCCATCTTTATCTCTGGCTCTGCATTCGCTTGACAACACCTATCCATTGGTGTCACGCTTCAGGCATCAGGATGGAAGGGGTACCTACCAGCTTAAACAGCTTAGGGGGTTTTTTCTCCGTGACAAGTCAGAGGTAACAATCCAGGGCTGATATGGTGGCCTAGTGGTGTCAACATTCCAGATCCCTTCCGTTTTTCTGTTCTGCCATCCTTAGCGCAAGACTCATCTTGAAGGACACCTCCTGGTTGCAAAATAGAAGCTGCGATTATATTGTGTTCCAGGAAGGATGATAAGGCAAAAACATTTTAATATCAAGACCAAAGAGGTAAGGCAGCGGGTCTAGAGCAGGATGGCTAGAGAAGGGCGGGGCTGCAGGAATGAGCAGGCCGCATGGAGACCTACTTGTTCTGGCCCGAATAAGGGGTCTGACTTTAGGCAGCGCAGGAGGCGTGAAGAGGCTGTGAAACGGAGATAAATAACTAAATGGTGAAACAGATTGGTGAGTTGATGAGATGCGAGGGGGGAGGAGAAATCAAAGTTGATTCCCGGCTTTCTGGCTTCATTTACTGGCAGCCGGGAGGACAGAGAGCAGTGGAACATGGCAATGAGTTCAGATTGGGACACATCGGAGTCCAGGCTGGCTGTGCCACATGCAGGCGGAGATGCCCCGTGGTCAGCTGGATATGAAAATGAAGATTGAGAGAGTGGGCAGGACTGGGGAATAAATAATAGCAAACCAGCTGCAAACAAAGGGGTGCACTGGAATAGAGCAACGATTCCGCCCCATTCCGGGAACAGATGATGTGGGGGTCGTGGGAAAGGATCGTAGGCTAAAAGGTCAAGGAACTGGGAACAGAATTGAGAGATTGGCATCTCGGAGTTTCAAAGAGGGAACAGCTCCGAGAATGCGCATCAGAGAATGAATCTGAAGAGCCTGGTAAACAAGCTCTTATCAGAAATGCATGCTCAGCTGCTGTGAGCCGAGCCAAAAGGAGCTCATTTCCTGACATCTGTAAGCCACCCGAGGATAGGATCACGTCACCGTCAATTACGATCTGCCCTGCCTGCATTTTACCTTGGCCTTCCCCTCCCCGTTCAGCATAAGCAGCCGGGAGATGCAGCTATTTGCTTACCCAGAGAGTGTCTCGCAGGCCCTGACAGGTTAATGACTTTTTGTTTCTCTCCCTCTCCCGCCCCCACTCCCAAATGACACTCGTACTGATTTCAGAGAGGAAGGGAGAGGGAGAAGGAGAGAAAAATACTGTATTAATGAGGAGAGAGAATCACTGATGGGCTGCCTCCTGCATGTCCCCTGTTGGAGATGGAGCCGTGAGCCGAGGGCCGGGCCCATGCCCTGACCAGAATCCATCCGTGACCTCCTGGTTCAGAGATGGAGGCTCAACCAGCAAGCCACGCCGGCCACGCCGGTCTGGGCCAATGTAAGCACTGAAGCCTGTAACAGAGTTTTATCTGAGTCTAGCCCTGGCCGCGGGTCTTCTCTGAACCTAAAGGCCAGTGGCCGCCCGAGGTACCGGGACGCCTGCGGTGCCTCCAGGGCCTGCAGCCTGCAGCCTGCGCTTGTCCTGCTGGCCACCTGGCCTCCCGGACGCGAGCGCGCAGGGCGGGACCGGAGCCTGGGCGGGGCGGGGCCGGAGCCTGGGCGGGGCGGAGCCGGAGCCTGGATGGGGCGGGGCCGGAGCCTGGATGGGGCGGGGCCGGAGCCTGGGCGGGGCCAGAGCCGGAGTCGGGGCGGGGCGGGGCCGGAGCCGGGACGGGGCGGGGCCAGAGCCGGAGCCTGGGCGGGGCCAGAGCCGG